>JABFFI010000422.1:0-18355 GCA_013623725.1 Fusarium robinianum | reverse complement strand
CCCCTGGACCCAGGCCGTCCATCAATCAGTGCTGACTAGTTGGCGCCGAGCACTGTGCCGGACATGTCTCCAAGCCCAAGCCGTGCCAACAACTGACAAAGTGATCGGCGGGCACAAGGACTGGAGGAGGGAGTGCTCACGCGCCCGGCTCATGGCGTCAGTCTCCCCGTCCCAGACCGGCGACGCGCCGGCCTACCGCGTAAAGTGCTTGCATGGCCGTCCCTCTCTGGCCCCCCTCCTCCCTCCCTCTATCTTCCCAACACCACCCACCAAAAGGAAGCACGCAGAGAAAACCAGCGACCGCCGGTCCAGGCGGCCGTAACTCTACTCCATGCTCTCTTTCGGCCAATGCCCGGATTGGTCACCCCCTCAGAAGCCCAGTTTTCGAGGGGTTGAAGCTGGCTGGTTCCTCGTTGGTCCACCTGGACCAGGGGAGGGCGCAGTTCTTGGTTCATCATGGCGGTCTAAAATCCTCAAGAGCATGATGGGTCAGCAAATGGCGGCCGGGAGGAAAGGGTGCTGATTGTCCGTATGTATGTTCGCCCCCCCCCCCTTGAAGCGGCGTTGAGGACAGACAGTGCGGCGTAGTCAGGGACCCTCCCTAATCAATCCCCTTATCCTTGGGCAACATCACGGGAAGCGTAGACCCATCCCAAGGGTCACGGGTTGGAGAGGGCCTGTCTCTTGAGTCTAACCGCAACCAAATGGACCAAGGATTTACCATGACTGGGCCTTCAGGGGACCAACATAGTAACAGTATCACGCGCCATCCGCTCGTCAAACTCCCTCTCCGTTGAGGTGGAATCCTGATACATATCCATACCCATTATCTCCTCGGTCAGGGACGGGAGGAAAGCTTCGGCGCCGGTCTGCTCAGGTCCCCGAATTGTGAAGGCCGCTGTCACGCCACTTGTTGCGGCGATCGAAACTCGTCATACAGCCATCGTCAGCATCCATGCCCTCAACCCCCATTGCGTCGCCACACCTCTCAGCCCGACAGACCGGCATGCCTCGATCCGGATGTCTCGTCTGCTCTGCGTCAACCCCCCAACCAAAGATATACGATAGCCGTCTGTGTTGGTACACTACGATGAGGACCTTCGGCTCTTCCCTCCAGGACCGGGGAGCGAGGTTCCACCAACTTCGGAGACGTCGTCTCAGAATGAAATCTGGGCGACATCAATATCCAGAGACAGGACATCCGCAACGGAGCCGTGATATTCCCTTGCCGTCGCTTCTCATGCGTGACTCAAGACATGGACTTGTCTCCTCTTAGTGATCAAGGAGAGTAATCAGTGCAAGACGGCTTGCTGGCACAAGGTCCCCCCCCCCTCCTATCGCTTGACATTCGTAAGTGTCCCATCCAGCGAGACATTTAATCCGAGAACGGTGCACGACAGGATTTTCGTAGAAGTACAGGCGTTTTGGGTGAACATCCGGGCTCCCTGACCCTCGTGGTTGGCGACCTGCGGGCAATGAAGAGACCGGCACGGGTAACCGTACCACCCGGACAGCTCGAAGCTCGACTCGCAAGTGTCACGCCTCGCTCTTAACGGTCCTTGCGAATTGAAATCTGCTGTAGCAGTGAATGCAGCGGTCCATCTCATCAAAAATGTGTTTCGTGAGAGACCAGATCAGTCCCGGTGTGCACGATTTCATCCTGGCAACAACTCTCATCCTCAAAGTATCAAAACCATGACACGAAAACTAACCCAACTCCCAGTGTCGAGAGGGACGCCGCTAAGGTGTAAGTTGGGAGAACTAAAACGCTCCAGAGGTGCCTCTCGTTTCACCAGCCGCGGAGCTACAATGTTCTTATTCGAGCATTCGATCCATTGGGCTAGCACCCAATTCCACCAACAGGCAGGCCATGGCATTTTTGGCACAATGGCGTTGGGCACGCTGGAGGCGCGGTTTTTTATGAGCCGGAGCTCTGACATTGCATGCCCATCCCTCAACTTCCGTCGTCGCGGGAGGTACCAGAACCAACCGGGGCAGTGCGACGGTCAGAGGGGAGGACGACAGACCAAAGACACGGGCAAGCTGTGTTGGATTGGAGGCTGTTCGTGTTTCGTAACGGCCGCGAGCATTGGATAGTATTAAGAAGGTGAGGCCTTTGGTGCCTGGTTCCAGGTAAAGCATCATGGACATTGCCATACCAACTTCCATGAATGCACCAGCAGCCATTTGCAATCACTTCACAGCAGACACACATAGATGTGCTTAGCTTAGAGCGGCGTTCAACGAGTTCGGTTGAAATCCGCAATAAACTGCAATATCGCAACGCTCCCTGCATTAAACAAACCGAACGAGGCGGTAACTGGCATCCCACCAACTCAGCGGGGTGAAGCAGAGCTCCCCCGATCGAAGTGCCATCACAACTTCGAAAAAAGCACTCGGAGATCAAGCATCCGGCACGATGGACTGACAGCCTGCGGGTGTCTGTTGATGGCCTCGCATCCTTCCACCTCAACCACCTGAGTCGACAAGGGGGAACTCGGGTGCGGGGCCAAAGCCGCCTGAGACTTCGATGCGGTTGCGAACACTCAGTTATCCCTGCATATAAAATCCTCGTCACCACCAGCGACGCCTTACCGGGGATGACAGGCAACCTGAGCCAGACCGGAAACATTTCCCGCATCTCTGAATGAATGCTCGTCAGGGAAGCTGCGCTAGTAGACCCAGGTCCAAGTGTCTCGATAGAATGAATGGTGGCTTGCTGGACAGGAAAACCCTCAGGTGGATCAGTCTGTCTCCATTTAGCTGCAATTGGGACACTTTCAACTCTGAAAACCGCACAAGGGAAATGCCGCCGCCCTCACAAGAACGCCCAACATTTGCTGCGGAGTGTTGTGGTTTTCGAGCAGAGTCGATGGAACGACAGCAAGCGAGCCAACGACCAAGTGTCCATCGCCGACTCCCGCAATGCTTGAACTGGGGAAAGAGCTTCTCAAGATGCAAAATCCGCCGTGGTTGGAAAAGTTGTTACCGAATCTAAGACGAAAGTGCACCGCATAACGTGACGGACCGAAAGTATCGCCATGGTGTGTGTATCTTGCCTCGGCATGAATCAGACCAGCCGGCTCCGTGCGAAAGTAGTAGAGGCAGGCCACACGATGGTGATGGAGACATGTACGGGGTACAAACCCAAGACACATGCGTGGGTTGGTGCTTGAATTCGCCCGGCATCAGGACATGCGGACACACGGGTGATGGGGACGCCGAGTGTCAGTGCTGGGTCATTCCACCCCCCTCCTCCAAATAGTTGTCATCGCCGATGTGGGAAACAAATACCCAACATGGTCTTGTCCGAGTCGCAATTCACACATCCACGAAGAGGATCAAGACAGCTTCCAGGTGGTCGTTGGGTCCGTTTCACTGGAGCTGATCCACGTCCCTTGTGTGCAACGGGGTGACACCCAAGCAAAACCACGGCGTGTTGGCTCTGGTGGCGCTGTATGTAAAGGGTTGACGACGGCTCCAAGGATGTCAAGGGGGTATAGTTGCCCAATCAGCGGTCACTTTCGGGGGAGGATTTGCCTCGTCAAGGCGCCCGTGGGAACCGTGCGTGACCCGGCATCAGAGCTCTCATGAAAAGTTGAGATTTTCATGTCAGTCAGGGCGCTTTGCATGCCTCGTCTTGGGCGGTGACTCGTCCAAGATCGTTCTGTGGTGCAATACTCACACCGCGCAGTCCTCCGCCCACCAATACCTCCCACGCACTGTAAATCGATGATGTCTTGGCTGAGAGCGAGGATCTAACCTCCTGAAAACACAACATGAGGGACATTGCCAATCAAGGTCCACCCACTGAATGTGATTTCACGCGTCCTAGCGGGCCAACTAAAGTCTATAGAAAGGCGGCTAATAGTTCGAACTCGCGTGAAGACTCCGTTGCTCTGATTACCGCATCCCTGGGGGTGTTTCTGGGGCGAGAGTTCCGTAACCGAGTTCTTATTCCAATGTGCCACAGTCTCGGCGTCATCTGTCCGCCTCTGCTCCGTTGGCTGTGAACTCCAGGACGGCTCATGGGACGGGTCCTGGGACGGGAGAGCCTAGCCATCTGATCGCAATACAAACTTGACCATCGCCAGGAGGCGGCTTGACGCCGAGACGGCAAGCCCAGCGTTTCCGCATAGGGATCAACCACGGTGTCAAGCAAACAATCGGTCACCCTGTTTCTGTAGATCAGAACAGAGAGGGTCAAGACTGACTTGGGCGGGAGGCAAGAGAGGTCCAACATCTCTCTGATTGGCCGAGAAGCGGGCCATGCGCAAGCTTTCGATGGCCACGGTCTCTGTCGGGTCGTAGGCGAGGCAGCTACTTCGTTGTAAAGGTGCCATGTACTTCGTACGTTGCCCGTACCCGACAAGATGGAAACCTTGTGCAACTGGACTGTGTTTGAAGAGGAAAATCAAGTGGCCATTATCTGGAGCCAGGATGTCTGAGTCGAGGCGTGTCGCATTGCCTCTGATATTACTAGTTCATCCACTCGTTGGCCTGGATGCCGCGTATGAGGATTTGTTTTTTTTTTGTTGTTTTTTTTTTTGTTGAAGACCCTGCCATCCAAATCAAGTTTTCCCGTTCCAATCTCCACCCCCCCGGCTTGGATAGGATGTCATTGACGGTGGTTGTCGTAGCGGGAGGAGCGGAGCGAGTGAGCGGGCAGCGCAAGTGGCGGACCAGCGATCCCAAGTCCGGGGCCAAGGCCCGGCGCAGGCGCAGGCGCAGAGAGTGCCGCGACCAGGCGATGCAGCGCAACAAAGCAAAGTCTCAAGGAGCGAGGTGAGAACACCCCACCCGGTGCGTGCGTGCGGTGATGTACGAGTCCCGTAGGTGTGCCACGGGCCCCAGGACTGGCATGGGTGATGGCTGATGCATGGGTGTGAGCGAGGAATTATTGCGCGGTATCCGGTGATATCAACTTGGGCGTCCAGAGTCCCATGTCGGGGTTCTCAGCAAAGGCCGTGAAGCCACGGAGCAGGATCGAGGAGGAAGCTTGTGCCAGCAAGGAAGGAATTTTGCTGATGACGGCGTTGTTCATCTTGGGCCTTGTTTTTTTTCTTTTCCTTTTTTGCGAGCAAGTCTCGAGAACACCAGTGGGTGATTCAGCAGCGGATCGATGCAACGTAGTTCGACATACCATCAGCCAAGCGCACGAGATTGATCACCGCCGTGAATGGCCGAGAGAGTTGGCTTTGCTAGCCAGCACGAGGTGAGAGGGTAATGATGGCATGGCGGATGAGAAGCCGGGCTCCGAATCCCCCGGTAGCCTGATGGCGTCGAATCCCCTGTGTCTGAGAAGCATCCGGTTATGAGACTAAAACGGGGAAAGGAAACGGGCGTTTGGGGGTGTGCTACGAAGTCTGTGAGAAGTAGAGGATCAAGATGGTGGTGGGCCGGCCGTCTTGGTCTTTTGCACCGCATTTCGTTGATGATAATTGTTTCGTGGGTGGATTGTCCGGTGATAGGAATTCGTGAGTGGATGGAGCGAGAATTACGACCTATCGGCCAATCAGAGACGATGGAAAGTGGAGATGAGGAGGATTTACCACAGGGAAGGTGGCAGCCGCTGAAAGGGCGATCTTCAGTGCCCCTTCTCCCAGGTCGCCTGGCTCCTTCCTTACCTCCTGGGAGTTGTGCGCAGTATACGCAGTAGGGACCACCATTTCCCCCCCCTCCGCGGCGACTTCCATTGTTAGGTACCGAGATGTCAGTGTCTGTGAATTATTTTAGTGTTCCGTTTGGTTTTGGTTTTTATTCACACCTAGGAACCTAGGTAGTTTCAGTGGATTATGCTCTTCTCGTCTCTCATTTCTTTTTTTTCTGCCATTCAATTTGGCCATATCAGTCCGCTCTGACACTGACCCGGACTCAGCTGGGCTGGGCCAAGTGCCACTGTTTCTCTATCATGACCAACAAGGCATCCTTCCGTTGCAGCCCTTCTGCGACTCACTGAAAGGAAGTACCTCACGACCTGCGTGGTCTCAATAGCACCTTAGGCAGGGAACGGGAATGCAGTATCCGTATTCAGGCAGGTGCGTATTGGCGCCCCGTATTGATGGATTACTATCTTGTCTCTTTTTCCTTCTTCTCCATCGCTTTGCTTCTCACATCCACCGTCCCATGATCCATCCAACTCGTCCATGATGCGTCGTCTATCCCTGCAGAAGAGAACCCCTCCGCCAAAAATGGGGAAGACCTGAGGAAGGTACTCAATGGTTTTTCCACGCGCCTTTTTTGGTGGAACGGAGCTCGCAGCACCTTGCTTCCGGGGTACCCTACTAGTCTTCACTCCCTGCTCCAGCCAGTCACCACCCCGACGACTCAGCGCCGTCCCTTGTCTGTCGGTTTCCAAGATTGGCTAGATAATATCGGATTTTATCTCTTGTTCCTGGTTCGTTGATTCGTCGATTCTTTTTGGTTTCTTTCTTTATTTTTCTTTATTTCGTTTGTTTGCTCGTCATGTCCGGAGTAGCATGGGGCCCAATATGTTGTCGCAGGTTGCGTATCAATCAGCATGTCCTCGTCTCTGTTGGGCAAAGACGCCCGCCCGTGTCTAAGAGCAGGCTGCGGCGACACGGTTTACGAGGGCGGCGAGAGAAGCACGGGATGTGCGGGAACGATGCTCAAAGTCGAGAGGATGGAGTGATGGGAATCCGGGGGCCTTCACAGACTTGATGGGGCATCCTGACGTATGGGATGGTTGCCAACCATTGCTGACCACGCCAGCGAGGGGTGAGTGACGATGCCCGTTGCCCATGTCATAGCAAGCCTCGGGCGGAGATACGAAGGAGTGAGATATTACCTAGATGACAAACGAGACACATCATTTCCTCATAGTGGCTCTTGCAGAAGACGCCGCGCCGCATCGCACGCACCGCACCATTCAAAGACAGTGGAGGGGAAGGACAAGGAAGTTTCCAGCTCCGAGTAAGTTGGCCCGAAAAGGGACTTAGGCGCGCGGAGCAGCAACAGCCGTCCCGAGGCCCTCCTCCCACGCCTGCCTGGCATTCCCAGGCCGCTCTGGTGGCCAACGAGGAGGGGTGGATGAGTGGGCTTGCACTTTGGTTAGAACAGCGGGGGCACACTGCATTGTGGACTATTCCTCTGGCGCACCAGGTGCACTAAATTTGCCTCCATGACAGCCCCCCCCTCAACACTGGACCGCCGACTCGGACGGATCATCCTCTCTATCAAGGCCACGGCACTGGTTCTCTCCAAGCCTTACACCTGGGAAACCTTGTGCTCTCACCAGACTCAACTCAGGTGCGAGATAGGACCCAACAGCGGATATTCACGAGGGGAAAAAAAGGAAAAGAAAAAGAAAAAGAAAAAGAAAAAAAGAATGGCTGCTGTGAGTGTCTCTCATTGCACAACCGAGACCGTCATCCCTTCGGTCTTTCAGCAGTCCCGGCCCCTCCGTTGTTACTTCACCTTGAACCGCCGGTCATGTCTAACCGTCCGTGGTTGGTCATGTCGGGATGCTTGTGGACGGTACCTCGTCATGTTCCAGCGTCGAAGCAAGCCGCTCGCATCCGCTGCCCCATCAGCCTTGGACAACCAGCCTCAAGTCCTCTGGCAGGCACAGCACCGCCAGGTCTCGGCGAAACCAGGCTTGCCAGGAAGTCGACAACACACATACCCCCCCCCTAAGAGCAAAGAGGCGTCGCATGAAGCACGGAGTGGGCGTGGGCGGCTTTGTTGGGGGGTTTTCCCATGCCATATCAAAAGACCTGGTGTTGATTGCTTGCCTGTATTGCGGACTAAGGCATGACCTGGAGGGACAGGTTCACGCCAGAGGCCAAGACTGACTGGCCATTTGCAACTGGCTGGATCTGGCTTGTCCCGGTTGGTTTCTGTGCACACATCCTCAGGAGAGGAGTCATGGCGGCCTGGACTTTAAACATGGCGCTGCATTTCAGAGCAGGGGAACCCGGACTGACGAATGGAGGACGCAGACGGTGGCTATGATTGAATTGTGGTGCTAGCGCAATCAACCTCTCGGCGACTGTGGGAATAGAAAAGCCAGCACTGTACGCCGCCGTTCCTCATCAAACAACAGGCACCTGAAAGACGCAAGTATGCTCGAGGGAGGGGGTTTACGCAAAGTCAAAAGGTGAGTTCCGCTGGCCACAGGACGTGTTCCACCTGATGGTCTGGGGTTTGTTTAGGAGTCTTCGAGTCATTTGGCCCACGTCTTGTGGAAGTACGAATGCATAGTACGTATTACTCCGTACTGAGGGTGTTGGGTGAAAGACTGGGCTAACACTCTGACCAGCGTGTTGTTCTGTGGTGACGACAACAGGGGGCGAGGCGCCAGAAAGTGAGGTGAGCCCTCACAAATGGAAACGAAGGGGCGTTCATCCCAGTTGGATGGGCAGTGGGTACGGAGTACGTATCCCATGGTTGTGGGGGCCGTGTTCTCGTTCCCTCGCATTCTCAACCTGAGCAAGCTTCGGCCCTTGTTTGTCTTTGTTTCCCTTTCTTTGAGCCGGGAGTCGCTAATTTTGTCTAGTAGGAGTACTCCGTACATAGGTAGGTATGTATCGAAACAACCTCTACTGTCATCGTCGCCGTAATCTCTTTTGGTGACAAGGGCCTAGACCCTCTTCTCGTCCTTGCACTTGGGTCGCGGCACTCCTCTCCGTACTCCGTGGGATGTCTACGACTAGACGATGCATATGGAGAGTGAGAGAACGCTCCAGGGACGTCCAGAATTGCCCTCTTTCTCCGATCTGTTGGTACCTTATCTGGGCTCCGTCTCATTGGCCTCTGTGGCCCGGGCACCCACACACCCACGTTCCTGTCGGGGCCAAGCAAGGAGAAGGGCGAATGGATCAAGCGGTAATCCGCTGGTCCAGTGTCCATGGCTCATGGCTCATGGCTTCATGGCTCATGCTTACTACGACTCCATCCTGCGTACGCAGTTCTAGCTCATGAGACGGGAGGCAAGCACAGGGCCACTATCCGACGAAGTACAGCCGCCAGCGCAGGTAGCCAGTCAGCACGCCATCTTGCGCTGGTCAGACGGGGCGACTTGTTCGTGTTGAGAGCATGGAAGGAGGTATCCAGTTGCATACATGTCTAGGTTGTTCAGTGAAGAATTGATTGCTTTGAGCCTAGACGACGACAAGGGACAAGGGGGGAAGGATCAGCATCATAAGGGGTTCTACGGAGAAAGTCCTGAGGGTGATGAGAACAACCCCCCGTGCTCTCCCCTCGCATCGATGATTGTTGTTATTTCTAGATCTCCTTTGCAATTTCATACTGTATGTACGGGGTATATTCTTGGACCTTGAATCCAGTCCAGTCATTGTGGGTGGGCTGGAAACAGACTGGATGGAGTCCCAGGGGGCGCTGAAAGGGAGGGGGAGGATCAGAAGCCATCCTCCCGGCAACTCAAGTGATACAGTGCAATTCAGGGCACAATTCAGGGCGTTTCCAGGGGCCACTCTAGGCGAATGCCCCTTCTCCTCCGGCGCAGCCTAGCCCGGAAGGCGGGCGGGGGTCCACGGGTGCCTTTGGACTGGAAGACTTGGGGCTCCCAGCGCGAATATTGTGTGTGATGGCTAATCCCTAAGAAGGGAAAAGGGGGTGTGGATGGTTGGACTTAGGGCGTGCAGCTCTTAAACGGAGGGGGTGGGAGGGGTCGATTGCTGGGTGCGGTGTCAGCTGGAAGACGCCACGACGGCCCTGGCAAAAGCGGATCACGGAACCCAGCATGTGTGTGTCTTTGACCCCGTTGCCTTGTAACGGATACAGCTCATTTACCAACAAGAATGGGGGCGAAGACGAGTAGATGAGTACCTTGGCCCCTTGTAGCTCTCAGAGAAGCGTCGACGAAGGTCTAGCTCAGGGAGAGCAAGTTAGGCAAGGTGGTCTGTGTATTTTGAGGTGTGAATGTAGACATGTAGGTATGCGTGCGTGCCTGTGGTTTATTTGAGAAACAGCAAAAGAGTCTCTTCTCCGTCTGTCCACATATTGTGTATCTGTACCTACGATATTTCTCTTGCTATTTCTTTTTGGTAGTACCTTTGTCAGTGCGTGTGTGAGTGAGCATGGGAGAGAGAGCAGCCCGTGTGTGCAGGTGTGTGTGAGTGTACGTCGACATGTGTGTGTATGCGTGTGTGTGCGTGCGTATATGTACGTATCTGCGTGCGCAATGTCTCTGAGGGAAAAAAGTGATTAGGTCAGAGCCTGGTGTGCGAGCGAGAGGGCGGAGAGAGAGAACAGTACGTACTCCGTACCTACCCAGAAAGAAAGCCACTTAGAAAAAATATTATGCCCCACCCAACGGAACGGCACAAAAATACCCACCCACTTCATCAATCACCTTCACTCGCCCCGTGGAGCGGACTAGGTTCCATCGGTAACTTCAAGGCAGGGTACAGGAAGTACCTTGGCTTTTCCATATGGGGGAACTGGGACTGGGACTGGGGAGGGGAGGGGGGGCATGAGGCTAGGACCTCTGGCACTACCTAAACCCCGACTACGGGCTGGCGACTACGAGACGACGACCGAGTTATGGAGTATTGGACTACAGACGCAACCACCACCAGCCATGGACTGACCCAAAGGCGTTGAACTTGTTGTTCCTCGAATCTTTTCCCTTTTTCCTTTTTCTTGTTTCGGTTTCCTACTTTTGTTATCCTGCTTCGTGCTTTCCTTCCTTTCCTTCACCACTTCACATCTGCTTCGCCTTTCACCTTCTCACCAACCATCCCCTGTTGTGCCTCTCGTCCTCGTTCCCCCCCAACGCCAACGACAATTGGGTTTTCCGAATCCGGTCCGTTTCTCTGCATCCTCGTGCTCGACATCATCGACCTTCCTGAGCCCCGGGTGGTGAATACCCTGCCCGAACAAGAAGAAGGAAGGAGAAAGAAAGGGCGAGAAAAAAGAACGAAGGAACTGTGAAGAATAAGAAGAACCAAGGACGCCATCCCGAACAGTGCTCCTCCTCCAGCTGGTCTGCTGCACACTCATCCCGAGCTATTGTTGCTCCTTCAACAATGGCCCTAGCCCCCCGACGATTTTGATCAAACGCCGTAATCGATCGTTACTAAAACGACCATTCTGCCTGAGAGCAAGGCCACGAAACAAATTCTCTCGACTGTCACTGGCTGAGCAGCCTCATACCCAACCGAAATTCCAAGCTCTGGCTGGGCCACATCTGATTGTTCGAACTTTTTGTGTTATTCACCTGACCACCAAACGCCTTCCTAGGCCCTCGACATTGACCTCGCAGACCATCCACTCCCCGGAGCTGCCTGCTGTTTGACGAACAGTAACACAATTGAAGCCAAAGTCACAATAGAACACAGCCCAATATCTGTCGAAAACCGGGGCCACCCCTTCAAACAAATACCTGCCCCCGATCGCCCTCTCCCGTTCGATCAACATCTCCCCCCCGAGCCAATCTTTTCGGCAAGACATTGACGATTCCCCCATGTCGTTTGGGATCTCGCCCGCGAACTCGCTCCTTCCTCTATCGCCTGTCGTCCCCGGCTCTGGCAGTCGAAGAGCTGGTCTCCCACCTTCAATCATCGAGCTCCCCAAGCTGTCCTCTCTTGCAAACGGCGTCACCTGGTTTACGAGCGGACTACGAACGCCCCCAGTTGACGACATGAGCACTGTTTTCCAACCTCCGCTGGCGTCCTATGACGGCCATGCCACTCACAACTATGCAGCTGGCGCCATGCCTCAAGCAGGCCGGCCAAAAGCTGCACTCGTGAACGATTCGAGGATTCCCGGTTCATATCGATATCCCATACAACCACCGCAACTGCACAGTCACCAACAACTCCAACAACAGGTGCCGCAGCAGCAACAGCAACAACCCCATCACCCTCAGCACAATGGCCCTCACGCCTATCAACGCCGAAACGAATCACAGGCCGTGTCTGTTGCTTCACGACTCACAAACGGTTCTGCCTCTAGCCAGGCAAGCGTCCCCTCGAGGCAGTCAACACGACCTTCGACACCCCCGACCTCATCTATTGTGGCCTCTTTGGGTCATGAGGGCACGATTAGCGGCAGGGACCCCGAGACTCTGGTCTATCACAGTCTCCAGATCCCCAAGCGCATCAGCCCCAACGGCGGTAACCTGGCCGACTTTGCTGCACAGGTGAGTTTCTGCCATGCGTACGTCTTTGCACCGTGACTTATCAGTGACTAACTTGATGTTCACCAAACAGATGACTTGCCTCTTCTGGTTCGAGTCAATCGAGGGCCTCAAGCAGGCCGAATTGGTTCACCCTAAGGGCACAAACGCACCAATCCCTCGACTACCCACACTGGCCAAGCCCTACGATCAATTTCGAAAATGGGTCTACAGCGTTCTGTCAACGACCCAGGTGACACAGAATGTCATCCTGCTCGCTCTCCTCTTCATCTACCGGTTGAAGATGTCGACCCCTCAGATCAAGGGTCGAGCTGGGAGCGAGTATCGGCTGCTCACCGTGGCACTCATGCTCGGGAACAAATGTGAGTGGATACGGCTCTCTGTTACATGAGTGTAAACTGACTTGACTTGTAGTTCTCGACGACAACACGTACACTAACAAGACGTGGGCCGAGGTGTCGTGCTTTGCTGTGCAGGAAATTCACGTCATGGAGGTTGAGTTTCTCAGCAATATGCGATACAATCTTGTCGCTACCAAGGCACAGTGGGAGGAGTGGTTGGACAAGCTGGCCTGCTTCCACGACTACTATGACCGCGCTACGCGGTTGCCGGTGACGCCGCTTCATGTCCCTTCGCCCACCAGCAGGTCGTATCACTCACCCATGCCGTCTCCCACTGGCACCATGTCGTCCAATGCCATCGCCCTCCCCGTCACCCCCTCCGTCACGACCAACTTTTCGCCGACTTCCACTCACTCGCAGAACTGGGGTTCGGCTTACCACTCCAGCACCGTCTCTCCTCTGGCCACCAAGCCCAGTGTCCAGTTTCCCGTGACCCGCAAGCGCAGTCCCGAGGGAGATGCCATCGACCACCCCGCCAAACGCCCCGTTCCCCCCCAGCGACTACCCAACTCGATTGTTGCCCCTATCATCGTCAAACCGAGGTCCTGCAACAACGTGGAGACATCCAGGCTACCTATTCCTCACCTCACCATCGTGACTGAGCAGCCGCCTCAGGCGGCTTTTGCGAACCCAAACGTCAACGGGTATTCTCACCACCAACCCCCGGCAACACAGCAGGTACCGACCGCGCCCGCTGGTCACGTCTCGCTGCCTCCACTGCAGCCTGGTGTGCGTGCCATGTCGACGATCTACCAGCCTACGCCCACGACTATGGTCCAGCAGCCCTCTCTCCCGGCGACGACGACCGGTGTCACATTGGCGCCAGCTGGCTTCACTTCGCACGCTCCGGTGAACTTTACCACCCCGGCCAAGCATCACAGCCCCGGAAGCCTTGGTCCTTACCACTCGTCGCCGCTCGCGGAACAGTACAGCCAGGCATCTACGGTCTACACGCCCATGGCACATACTCCCATCTCCAACTCCCCCAGCGTGTACTTGCAACAACGCCCTAGCCCGTACAAGCCGGTGCGTAACGTCAACACGCTCCTCTATCCGCCTCCCTCGGCATCTCTGGACCAGTACCATCTGGCAGTGCCAGTCCCCCCGGCGCAGATGCACTATCAGCCTCTTGGAAGACGCAACGACTTGCGGACCGGTATTGTGCCAGAGTTTTTGTTGTACAATCGCAATCAGCGACAGCAACAGGTGCCGACTCAGAATCTACCCCAGGGACTCTGTCCGTCTTAGGGATGGTGGCTTAACCCCTCGGGCAAGCTTCAGTCGAGCACAGGCTCACAGCTGCAGGCTTTGCCTTGGTCGAAGCCTCAGTCACTTTCTTCGTCTCGATGAGACTCGACGACTTCCCGCCCTTGCTGCGGGAGTCCGGATGTGTTAATTAGCTTATTTTCTCCCATTTTTTGTTACTAGAGGCTTCTTGTATTTGCATCCGCATTGCATGAGCACAGCATGGCACTTGGAGTTAACGAAGGACACGGAACTTCGGTCTGATTTTTTTTATTTTTTTTTTACAGCGAGTCTAAGGAAATGGCTGTTATTCGGACAATCGGAACGGGGACTATAAGGGTTTCACGGCTGCATCTGAACTTGGAGTTTGTATTTTTGGCTCTCGCTGGTGATCATTATTCATCCATTGGGTGCGGGGACTTGGGCGAAAGAAACATGAGAACCAAACGACACAGCGAGCAATCTATTTTTTGCATGGCATGCCGCCCCGTCGCTTTTCAGCCACGTCATGGCATATGGACTGGGCGTTTTTGGGCATTTTATTGTGAGGACGATGGCCCAGGGCGCTCCTCATAGAGCAGCTCTTGTTGGGGGTCTCGGATTGGGCTCAGATAGACACAAGCCAAGCAGTCAATGGTGACAAGGGGCGTATGAACCGCCTGACATTTGAGGGGGCTGAATCCGAATCAATCAGATTGCCTGATTTGGCGAAACCATATTCCGCATTTCCGATGTCTATTCTGAAGTGAAGTATGCACTTGTGTTTGGTGTTTAGCGCGCCTCGATGATGCTTAGTTGGGTGATGGTGAGTGTCATCTTGCTTGGGTCGTTATGTCGCGTGGTCGGGCTAATTTGGAATGACCCTGTCATGAAATAATTACTGTTTAATGATGTGGTCTTTTGTTATTGCGGTCGTTAACCTCGTGCCTGTCTGTATGTTGAAGGTGAAGGAATGAAACATCGACTCCTGACCTGGCAACCAATTTGGTGCAGGGTAAGTGGTGTTGTCTGTTGAGGGTTGTCGATGTTGGGAACTTAGCCAATTTACGAGAAAGTCATGGGGGAAACTGCGTACCATATTTGGGCACAATGTGGTCCTTTACATGTGCAGGCAAGCTATACACACATACGTGTTGTCCGTTTTGAGTTGGGCATATCTAGACAATTTTGGTGTTACTGTGGGTATGCATAATGGCTACGTGATATCATGATGCATACAATGTCATGACTGGCAGATGATGATATAGGTTTGCATATAATGAATGTCCGATTTTGGAAATAGTAGTGTTATATTGGCCGAAACCCAGCTGCGTCCTCTCATCATTGACAACTCCTTGCTTTCAACATCACGCGCCACTTATGTAGTGTAGTGTCTTTCAGTGTCATCCCGGGCTATATTCTTTTGAAAAAGAGAACTTGACTCATTCGGCCAACATTCGGTGGAAAGAGTAGTGGTGACGGAGGTGAGGTCTGCTGACGGTATCTCGAATCCACGATCTGTAGGTCTGTGAATGGCTTCTTTTTTCTGGATGGTGGCCCGACCAGTTGAGAGTCGACGGCCCATGTCTCTCCCCCACTTCAGCTGGCTCGTACCTGCTTTTCCCCCACTGCCAACTGGCGCTCATTGCGCTGTCCACGGCAACCAACCGAGTTACGAATCCGAAAATTCCGACCAATCAAACCAACCAGCCACACACTCACCAGCCTCATTTCCCTCTGCCACCGCCCACAGAGAGCGACGGCACAGCAACCAAAGCCTCCTCCTCCCTTCCCCCCCCCAGCCCCGGCTCTTGTTCGTCGCCAACGCCCGTCTCGTCCGTCCACTTTCATTCAGCCATCATTTCCCCTTCCCCAAGCGTCCGCAGCGTCAGCAGAGAGAGGCATGTATCTGCAACACACTCGCTTCTCGTAATCGAAACCTCGTTCCTCCATCGCCGACACCCTCGCCTATATCGCTTCTAAATATTCTCATCCTCCGATCTCCCTCATCTTGTTTGATTAGCCGCCTGTGGGGAAAAAAAACGTTAGGAAAGGGGTGCGCGCCAGCAAATATACCGCCGGGAGAGAGACATTTCGCCAACCACCGAGCTGACCTTGGACCCCCTTCTCCTGCGTCCGAGGGTTGTTATTTACGAAGTACATTCCGGTCAGGATTTTTGGAACTCCCTCGACGTTGGGAGATCTGGCCCATTTGAATTTAGCCCTTGAACCGAATCGTTGTGACGATTTGGGACGGGACGGTCTTTGGTCACTTTGGATTAAGGGTTGGACATCGACAATTCTTCGACGGCGACGAAAAACAGCGGTTACGACCCCGACAGCGAAACGATCGAAACGACACGCTCGTTCTTTTGTTTTAATTTCTCACCTACGTCCAATACGGCCCTCGCCCACCGTCTTGCCGCCTCGCCTCTCCCCGTCCCCCGGCTGACGATCCCCCTCGACCCCCCCGACGACGACTTCCGGCCTCCGACGGCCTCTACTCGCCCACCATGTCGTCCTTCGGCGACTTCAAATTCATCTGCGAGACGGCGCCTCTCCCATTATGCGCGTCTATTGGCCCCGTCCTCACCTCCGGCCGTGTCGGCATCGAGCCCGAATGCTACGCCCGCAACATCGAGTTGGCCAACACCATTATCTTCGAGGGCGCGACATCCGCTATGCACATCGTCGCCCTCGTTATGACTGTCATCATGATCCTTCACGTTCGGAGCAAGTTCACTGCTGTTGGGCGCAAGGAGATTCTGAGCTTCTTCTATCTGTACATGCTCCTCACCTGCATGTCACTCATCGTGGATGCTGGCGTGGCGCCTCCCGGCAGTGATCCATACCCTTACTTTGTCAGTGTCCAGAACGGCCTGAGTAGCGCGGTCATTACGTGTCTGCTCATCAACGGATTTGTCGGTTTTCAGCTGTACGAGGATGGTACCCCTTTGTCGGTGTGGATGATGCGGATCTGCTCCGTCGTCTCCTTCGCCATCACCTTCCTCGTCTCGCTTGCAACCTTCAAGTCGTGGGCTGGTCTTGGTCCCACGAAGACTATTGGTCTTTTCGTTGTCCTCTATCTCCTCAACGCGATCCAACTGTTTGTGTATGTGGCCATGCAGATCCTGTTGGTGACCCGAACGCTGCAGGACCGCTGGCCTCTGGGAGACATTGCGTTTGGCATCTTTTTCTTTGTGGCCGGACAGGTTCTTTTGTATGCCTTTAGCTCCAAGGTCTGCGTTGCGATCAGCCACTACCTCGATGGACTGTTCCTCGCAACCGTGTGCAATCTGTTGGGTGTCATGATGGTTTACAAGGTACGTTTCAGCGCCACCACCCCGAGTATCGCACGACGACTAACTAACGAAACTAGTACTGGGATTCAATCACTAAGGAAGACCTTGAGTTCTCAGTTGGTACCAGGATGAACAACTGGGAGGTCAAGGAGCTCCTCCCCGAGGAAGACCGCCGAGCTACCGTCTTCTCTGAAGACCCGTATGGACAGTCGAACTCATACGATCTGCCCTATTCCCCGGCTACGGCGCGATACTCGACCAAGTACTAAGCGTCCCGACCAAGGACCGGATTTCACGCCTGTTACGAGATTGGGCTATTGCTCTTTTGTTGTGTTTTTTTTCCTCCTTCGATACTGGGCCATGGACCATTGTAGCGATAAGAGTGCATTCGTCGCTGCATGGATCATAATCCTTGAGCCATTGCCTTATTGTTTTTTTCTCCTTACTTTGACATTGCGCGGCGTTTTCAACGGGTCATACCTCAGACAAGGAAGTCAGGGACGGATAGGGGGCAACCGGCGGCATCGAAAAACACGGGATGGAGGTTGCGTGTGGATGGGAATTATTCTGAGAGGGACGAGGAAGAGCGAGGCCAAGTAATACGTGGGATGTATTAATAGCCGGGGACCTACGACTCGTAGAGATTATTTCGGCATAGGGCGCATATATATACATAGTCTTTATATACAACACATTGAAACCGAGTCTTGTTGGGGCGCATCTGCATTGATAAAGTGAGATGAGTCCGTGTCGCGCGAGGACTGCATAGCGCAGGAGTTGGCGAAATGCATGGATTTGAGAACGCCACGCGCCTAGGCGATAGCAAGAATCACGCCAAAATTGCGGAATGAAGATGGCCGACGGTGTGCGGTATTAGTTCCTAGTGCGTATCCGTATTATAGTCCGCACTACTTTGTGCAGCCAACCCGCTATGACAAATGGGCGAATTCCAAATGGAGTTTTTCGCGAGGACGACGACCCATATTTACATATTATAGCCTGAGGATTTCCACATACATACTTAGTACGTACCTAGACATAGTATATTCTATCTCCGCACTGTCTATAGGTAAGTATTCTTATCACGCTTTGACTTTTTGGGTTGTCTCGTTTTTGCTTTTTCCTCTCTCCATCTCTCTCTCTCTCTCTCTCTCTCTCTCTGCTTGTGTCTGGGTTTCTTGGCGAAGAGGAGATTGTTCAAGGACGAGTGCATGCATAGGCTGGCTGGTTGGTGATGCGAGCGGACTATCGTGCGAGGTTGGAACGCCACGGGGGGTTTTGAGTGCAAGGGTGACAAGGGGGGG
>JABFFI010000420.1:0-32994 GCA_013623725.1 Fusarium robinianum | reverse complement strand
CCCAGTCCCCCTTCCCCCCATCCCAACTTACCCCCCTTCGCCCTGAGGTGCCATCAGCCCATCGCTGCATGGTCCTGACCCTGCTATGCCTGCCTCCAACTTCTCTGACATGGCGGACCATGACTCTTCGAATAGCCTGTTTGGGCTCCAGGATCCGAATCTGGCTTTCATCGATGATGGCTCAGTCGTGAAATCAGACCCCTCCTCCGCTTCGCTCCCCAACGACAACGACTCCCGTCCTCCTACTCAACCCCAGCAACACCAACCACAGCAGCAGCAATTCTACGACACCGCCGGCTGGCAGTTCGCCGGCACGCCCCCATACGACTCGTACGACCCCTCCAGCAGTGCTCCTCCCACTCAACCTGTCTATCAGACTTCTCCCTGGGACCTCACCTTCGGTCAGGATCAGCAGAATCTCCAACAGCTGCCCGTCTCCGCCGGCCTCGATAGCCTCGCGGCCACCACACTTAGTCCCGAATCCATCTACACAGGCTCTGTCCCATCGAATCCGCCCACGGGACAGGGCAATCTCCAGGACGACGCCTCTCTACAAGCCCGCGCCTTTAGTTCACTGACTCCTGCGCTGCAGGAGAAGCTACGCAACATCGCCATGCCGCCCCATCTCCAGTACAACTCTCCCAAGAGCGCCTCGAGTCCCGACTCGGCGACAGGTGAGGCCAGGACGGGGATACTCTCGTCACCAGACCTTGCTGAAATGTCCTCGAAAGCGTCTCGAAAGCGAAAGTCATCCGCTGATCCGGATGAAGAGGAAGAGGAGGATGATGGAAACCAGCCCGTCAAGAAGACGGCTCACAATATGATCGAAAAGCGATACCGAACGAATCTAAACGACAAGATCGCCGCCTTGAGAGACAGCGTTCCTAGTCTGCGTATCATGTCCAAGAGTGCCAGGGGCGAGGACACGACCGAGGATCGTGAAGAGCTTCACGGCCTTACTCCTGCCCATAAGCTGAACAAGGCCACCGTGAGTTATCACCACGCGACGCGACTTTTTGTTGTTGCGCTGTGACGCTAATACTTGTCAAGGTCTTGAGCAAAGCAACCGAATATATTCGACATCTTGAAAAGCGAAATAACCGACTGCTCGACGAAAACGGTGCTATGCAGGCCCGAATCGCCGCCTTCGAAAAGTTGTTTATGGCTGGCGCGATGAATGGAGCCATCAGCCCTCTTCAGCAACCCCCCACACCGATTCAGTACGCCCAAGATGCTCAACAGTTCGTCGGTTCTCCCATGTCGACGTCTCAAGATGGAGGCCCTCCGCCCGCCGGCATGATCCAGGTTCCCGACGACATGAAGCGAATAATCTCGGCCCAGATGGCTGCCGGCCAGCCGTATCCTGTGCCACAACAACCCTACCGAGGAGGCAACCCAGCCCTTATCCGACAGCAGCAGATTCAGCAACAACAACAAATGCAGCAAAACCGATGGAGCAATGCGGGGCCTTACTTTGGAAAGCTCATGGTCGGCTCGCTCGCCGGCTTGATGATCTTGGAGGCGGTTAGAGAGGACGAGATCAGCAATGAGAAGCCCGAGGGTCGTGGGTTGTTTGCTCTGCCCCTTCACCTCCTGAGGTCCGTGGCCTCGGGGTTGGATCTTAACATTATGGGTTACCATATTCACACCTCCCTCCGGATTCTCCTGCTCCTCGGAACTTTCCTCTGGGTCTTTGTCCCCTCACTCTTCGCGCGAGCCCAGCCGAAGTCTAAGAAGCCGCAGGTCGGCGTCTTGCAGCCGGCACCGTCACTCGCTTCTCCTATTCATGTACGACGACAGGCATGGCTCACAGCTGTCCAGACTGTTTGGGTTCCTCGTCATAACTTCTTCCTCGAGGCAGCTGCTCTTGTGCTCAAGATCCTTAAGCTCAGTCTCCGCAACGCGATTGGTGTTCACGGCTACCAGATGCTTACTGGTTTGACTGAGGAGCAGGAGACTGCCCGGGTACAGGCCTGGAGCATCGCGCTGGATTCTCAACTCGCCGGAGGGGATGACGAGATCAACAAGAGCCGTCTCGTCCTCACTCTTCTCGCTTCGGGCACTCTCCCTGATACGCCGACGCGACTGATGCTCAAGGCGCTTCACATTCGTGTCCTACTCTGCGGTCTCAGCCAAGACCGACTACACCTCGGCGCGACCAACACCATCTCTGCTAAGCTCGCACGGTCCAAGTGGAATGAAGCCCGACAGCTGAACCGACTCCTGACTCAGCTCCATCGTGAATCATCTGATCAGCACGAAGATGGTCTGCCTGAGCATCTCGCTGCTCTCGTGGAGCAGGACTGCGATGATGTCCTTAACGATGATATTATTCAGCGCGCGCATAACCTGGCTTTCAATGCTGAGACCACGTACAATATCACGGCACCCCTGGATGGCATGGATTCGGTTGTTGACGACACCGCAATTGGCTCCCCGATGGATGCCGTCGCTGCCTGGTGGTCAACACAGACCCTGCACCGCCCCCTTGTTGCTACGATGGAGAAGGATGAGGAGGGGCTTAGCACCAAAGCTGAGGACATTGAGCTGGCCATCAAGACCGCCCCGATCGGATCTATTGCGCAGGCCCGCGCTATCGTGGCCCGCGCGGTGCTGATCGACCAGACCCGCGGAGCAAACATCGCAGCCGCCTTGCAGTCCATGGGCAACGATAAGGTGGACGCTCTACTGAGCACTTCTATCTGCGTTATCGACTCAAGTTTCCAGGCATCAACTCCCGATCTTCGACTCGCTCTCCGCTGTGCCATGGCCATTGCTCACCTCGGACGAGTGGAGTGCACGCCTGGCACTACCCATCAGGGGCTCCGTATTATAGATTCCATCATGACGCGTGGGAATGCATCTCGGATGTCTCTTCTTGGCTGCACCGCCGCTCTGCAACTGATGGAGGAGCTCTTTGAGCGCAAACTCGCCGCTGAGACCTTCCAGTCTTCCCTAGAACGCCTTGCTGGCGGCCTCCGCCTCTGGATGGGAGGTTCTCCCGGAGAGAAGTGTGGGGTTGCCCCTGAGGTCCGAGAGAAGGTTGTCAACCGGTGTCTGACCATCACCAAGAGCGTGGTGGGAATGGAGTCGGACACTGGCTACGGAAGCCTCAGCGAGTGCGAAGACGACGGATGCTAGAAAACCCGGAACTTCAACATATTTCAACGCCCTACACGACTACCGACACTTTTCTATATCATACGTCTATTACCGATACAACACTCGAAACCGCACACTACACACCAAACTCCACTTGATCACTGTTATACGCTTCATCATCTTTCGGTCTTTCGACATGAACTCTGTACGATCATGGGTAACCTGTTTTTCTTAGAGAGGTGGGATCGCTTGGGACTTTCCCGGAGTTAAACTTGGCAAACGGATAAAAAGGACGATACAGGATGGGAGGAGAGAGGAATATCCCACAGGGCTTTTTTTTATTATTATGGCACAGCGACTTGACTCGGGTTTTTGTGTCCGTGTTTCGACGACAACATCACAACAATCATCTCATTATTTCCCTTTTTTCTTCTTCTTTCATCTAACCATTCAACAACACACACTTGCTCACCAACTATCTACCTACCAACCCGAACTCTTTCTTTTCCCTTGTGTTTTCCCTTCTTCATTTCTTGGTATTTTTTGTACCCTTTTTTGTGGCGGCGACATTGGTCTTGAGAGATGGGATGGCCGAGGCTCGGTCGACTGGCTTGGACCGCGCGGCCTGGCTTGGGGAGGGAGAGGGCTTGGAACGGGGAACCTGTAAGGGGGGGGACTTCTTCTGACGAGTTTTTTTTTTCTTTACTGATGGTCGGGGGACCTGGTCATATCAGATTCGGCATTCTGTGACGGGGACTTCTTTTTATATATGTTGCATTGTCACGTCATCTGTCATGAAAGGGGTCTGAACAAAGGGTCCATCGAAGGGGCATCTTATTTTTTCGTTTTCGTTTTCTTTTTCATTTTAATTCCATGCGTCGGAAGAGATATCCCATACAACAAAACAACCCATGATCGAAATCTCTAAAAAAAAAAAAAGAACCGAGTCCGTTTTCAGATCATCCAAAGAGTCAACATGAACCACCTATACTATAAAACGTGATATTTCTAAAAGATATTGCTATATCGCTCATGCCTTTTCCGTGATCTATCTTTTGGTATCCCCCCTTGTTTGTTTGTGTTTCTACCACTCTGGAGCTCCCCCTCCGCAACCTCCGCCACCAGCCGCAGCCATCAACTCCAAGGGCTTGCTCATCTTGGTCCCCACGACAGGTTTCACGCCGGGTTTCTTCCCCCTCAGTCCAACGAACTTGATCCGCCTATCTAGTTCTGCCAGCGGTGCCTCACCAGCCTCACCCTTCTTCACCATCCACCGCTTCGTCCCCAGCGCGGCGTCGAGCTCCTCCACCGGCGGGAGCTTCAGGTACAACATACCATCCGGGCGAGCCTCGGCGGGGAACGTGGCGATGGATAGGGCAGTGTCCGTCTTGCAGGCGCCGTTGTTGAGGTCGAAGTTGCGCTTGTGGTGAGGGCAGGA
The DNA here is from genome assembly GCA_013623725.1 of Fusarium robinianum. Taxonomy (NCBI): domain Eukaryota; kingdom Fungi; phylum Ascomycota; class Sordariomycetes; order Hypocreales; family Nectriaceae; genus Fusarium; species Fusarium robinianum. The sequence continues at coordinate 28,454 of JABFFI010000420.1, read as the reverse complement.
TACCCACGGTGAGGTGGTGGCCTGCTCTTCCTCTGACTTTGGTGTTGTGGAGGAGGAGGTTTCGCAGGGTTCTTGGCCGATGAGACCGTCGGAGAGGATAAAGGCGCGCTTGTGTGGGCACATTTGCTGCGTGGCGTAGAAGACGCCTCGGATGCGCCAGACGGCGAGTTGTGTGTCGCCGCGCTTGATGGTGGCGGATATACCGTTGGGCAGCTCGTCGGCGCCGTCGAAGTAGCTCGTCTCGATGACGGGCTCCCACATGGTGGCAGACCATTGATCCTTCAGCCCCTGGAAGTCATCGTTCGCTACATCGCCTGTCCAGAACACCGGCCTCTGTTGGTCACGATCCTGCTCCGTCTCCATCGTAGGCGTCGTGTCGCGCGTGTTGTGAAATTGGCGGAATTTGGAAGCAATGGCGGGCGTCTTGATGGCTTCAGCCCACTCGTCGAAGAAGCTGTCGACGAGCTCTGACATCTGGGCTTCGAGGGACGCGCAGATTCCGAGCTTATCGTCGATGATGACTTCCTGGAGGTATTTGATCCCTCCAGGGAGATTCTCGATCCACCGAGCCGTGCGCTGGAGCTTGTCTGCCGTCCGGATGTAGAACATGAGGTAGCGATCTAGGATGGGGACGATATCGGCGGGAGGGACGTCCTTGGCGAGCAGCTCGGCATGTCGAGGCTTTGCGCCGCCATTACCACCGACGAAGATGTTGAACCCCTTTTCTGTGGCGATGAGACCGAAGCTGTGAGATTCAATGTTAGCGGGTTGGAGTTGATGGGAGAGGGAGAGGGATGGACTCACTCTTTGCTCTGGGCTTCAGCACACTCGCGCACGCAGCCACTTACACCACCCTTGATCTTGTGCGGTGCTCGAATACTCTTATATCGCTCCTCAAGTCGGATGGCCATGCCGACACTGTCACCGATACCGAAGCGGCACCACGTAGAACCGACGCAGCTCTTGACGGTTCGAAGAGACTTGGCATAGGCATGGCCAGACTCCATACCTGCGGCTACCAGCTGGCCCCAGATATCGAGGAGATCCTGCTTCTTTGCGCCGAACAAGTCTATCCGCTGACCACCTGTAATCTTGGTGTAGAGTTTGTACTTTTTGGCAACTTCACCGATGGCGAGGAGCTTGTCTGGAGTGATCTCTCCACCAGAGACACGGGGGACGACCGAGTACGTGCCGTCTCGCTGGATGTTGCCCAAGAAGCGATCATTAGTGTCCTGGAGACCATAGGACGTCTTGTCCATGACGTGCCTGTTCCACAGCGAGGCCATGATGCTCGCAACGGCAGGCTTGCAAAGTTCACACCCGACGCTGTGCTTGTCGTTCCCGACCTCACGCATCACGTCCTTCAGAGACTTGAGGCGCTTGACCATGATGATGTTGTACAAGTCCACACGTGAGTAGTCAAAGTGGGGGCAGAGGAAGTTCTTGACCTCGTTACCCATGGAGGCCATGGTCTTGTTGAAGATGGTCGTGACGAGGGGTACGCAACCTCCGCAGCCCGTGCCGGCCTTGGTGCACTTCTTGAGACTGGTAACGTCTGTGCAAGTGCCATCTTTGACGACAGCGACAATGTCGGCCTTTGTGACGTTGTGACAGGAGCAGACCTGCGCATCGTCGGGGAGGTCATCACCATCATCGTCACCGTCTTTCTTAGCCCCGAGGATAAGCTCACTTGGGGGAACTTCGAGCTCCTTCATCGACTTGACCATCGGAACGAGCTTGACATAGTCGTCCGTGTCACCTATCATCATACCACCGAGGAGGTACTTTCCGTCCCTGGTAAAGATGTACTTCTTGTAGACGTTGAGAAAGGGGTCCTTATACGTGAGGGCCTGGACGGAACTGGAGCTCACGGCATCGCCATTCTGGAGAGTTTTGGCGTACTTGGGAGGAAGGGATTGCGGCCCGTCGCGGTCGGCGAAGCAATCGCCAAAGCTGGCAACATTCACGCCGAGGAGCTTTAGCTTTGTGCTGAGATCTGGGCGCTTGAAGGCCCGGGGGGCGTGGAGCTTGGCCTGGGTGAGGTTGAAGGCAAGGACTTCAGCCATCTCGACACCGGGGCCGATGAGGCCGTAAGCCATCCCTTCCCAGCAGGCACATTCGCCGATGGCGTAGATACTAGACACGCTGGTCTGCAACTCGTCGTTGACGACGATACCACCTCGCTGGCCAACCTCCAGACCTGAGGCCCTCGCAAGATCGTCTCTGGGCTTGACGCCAACGGCGAAGCAGAGTGTCGAGCAGTCAAGGGCCTCGCCGTCTTCGAGTATGACACCTGTGAGGTTGTTTCCCTCGTCTGTTCTTAGACTGGAAACGCCCTTCCCAAGCATGAGATCCACACCAAGCGTCGAGACCTTGTCGGCGACCATCCGACCGCCAACATCGTCTAACTGCCTGCTGAGAACATAGGGGGCCTTCTCAAGCAGCTTGATCCTATCGAATCGTTCCAAGTCCAGCATGGCCTTGGCAGCTTCCAGGCCCAGTAGACCACCGCCGACAACGATGCCATTGGTATCGCGTTTTGAGTCGGCAAAGTCGATGAGCTTGGTCAAGTCGTCGATTGTGCGGTACACGAAGACGCCAGTGGCATCATGTCCAGGTAGCATCCGGGGGAGGAAGGCATCGGAGCCCGTGGCTAGGACGAGGATATCGTAGGGGTAGACCTCGCCGTTTGCGCAGGACACTGTCTTGTCATCGCGGTTGATGTTGGTGGCTCTCGTGTTGACGTGGTAGTTGAGGGCTCCTTCAGGGGCTTCCGTATACTATCGAGGGAGGTTAGTATGGAGTCGAGAATCTGCATCGGGTATTTATTACACACCCATTCTGCTGAATTCAGATATAGGTTCTCGATCTTTCGGTGCTCGAAAAAACTTGTCAGGCCGACTCGGTTGTAGGCCAAGTATGGTTCCTCTCCGAGAACGGTGATTGCATATTCTCTCGCCTTGGCATCGTATTTAAGAAGCTTTTCTCTATAGAAATGGTCAGAGTTGGTCGTTCTAGAGGTGACGAGCAGGATAATCCTCATAGATAAGGTGACTTACATAAAGGCCATGCCCACCATGCCTAGTCCTACGACGACTAGGCGCTGCCGTGTTGCGCTCATGATGGGCGAATCTGAATGACTACACACAAATGCCCGTTGGATTGAATGAGGCCAGCATAAGGAATGCCAGTCAGGAATCAGGGCCTTGGGAAACCCATGGTTTTATGACTGATCGGTGTCTCTCTTCTAGGCCTGGAACCCTGGATATCGAGAAGGTCTTGTCAGAGGGCCAGGTCTGGCCTTCGCCCTCACGTATCCGTTCCATATCTCCTATCGCGAATTGCATCTCCGGAGCCTCCTACTGACGTCTCATGGCGCGATGAGTATTTCCGGTAATTCTGCCGCAGGGGATTGACCGGACACCCGGGAGCCAGCGCATGTGCCGTCGCAAGTAATACCTGGCAGACGATCTCTGATAAGGAGAGATTTTCAGCCCAGGCCAAATGGGCCAATAACGACTTTGGTTCGCGGGAGCGGCCGCAACGGTGTGGGAGCGATTTAGTCCTGCCTATGGTGCTTCGGAGTCGTTTGGCGTGGTGACGGTTCCGCGGAGAAAGACGAGACGGAACCTCAGGGACGTGGGGCGACGGGATTGAGTCTGCGTGGAAATCCGGGAACGGTCATACGTCGGACAGGCGATGGTGATGTCGGGACGTGATTATTACAGTATTAATCCTTCGCGGTTCGGCGAATTGATGCCGTGAGGTCTGGGGATTTCTGGTGGGTAGTTGTCTGAGACCGACACGGTGAGTCGAGGTGAGTGGGTTTTCCCAACCATTGTTGACTGTCCATCATCCATCCATTCATCATCAGTATTAAAAACCAGGGAATAACTAGAAACAGACCCACGCCCGGAAGAAATCCTTCGCGACCTCGGCCGTTCTTTCTCCTTGAGAGGGCGAGCTATTTTCGTGTCGTAGTTTTGTCTTTTTCCTCGGACCTCATCGTTGGGCTGGTTGCTTATCTATGCATCTGGGCATAGTCGCTGATAAGAAAAGGGTCTAGATGGCCCCTTCCCAATCTTAAAGCCTCTTTTTAGTTCTTGACAGCGTTTTTGAAATTGGGGATGTTTTTACTGGCTGCCAGGATTTTCCCCACGGAGACGATGAGATTCGTGTTCCTGAGGATCGAATTGGCAGCGGCAGTTTGTGATGAACCGTGGCGTGAACCGCGGGGGGGATTGAATCTGATGCTGGTGGTGGTGGGAATGGTGAATGGTTGGTGGCTTGTTTCCAAAAGAGGCAAGTAATTCAACTCGGCCGAAAATTCACGTGTCGACCCCTCCAAACCCCACGTCATCGCAAACCCACCCACCAAACCACCAAACCTCCAAACTAGAGCTCCCAATTATCACAACCACCCCATCACGATAAGCTTCATCCCCCCCCCAATCTAGTCGCCCTCACCATGACCACCGCCGAACCCCAAACCTCCTCCGACTTCACCTTCCCTCCCGAGTACCACTTCCCCGCCTTCTTCACCCTCCAACCCAACCTAACCACCCTCCACGCCCAACGCACAAAGTGGTCCGCCCTCATCCTCTCCCACGCCCGTCACAACCGCACCTTCCGCCTGTCTCTCTCCGAGGCCGCAGACTCGGACCTCTTCGTGAATCGTCGTATCAATCGCCGCCTCCAGCTCAATGACATCCGAGACATCATCGACTTTATGCGCCGCGACGGCCGCGCTGAATACGTCAACGCCAAGGACCCCGCGGGGGACGTCGTCTTCTTGTTTTGGAGGAAGCCCGATGAATGGGCCGCGCTGGTGGAGAGTTATGTCGAAGAGACAGGACAAAAGGGGAGTGTGTTGACCGTTTATGAGCTTGTCGAGGGTGATGGTACCAAGAACACAGGTAAGCAAGCTCGCTCCTCTCAACCAGGCAGGTCAAGGCCCCTTTTAGAGTCTTCATGGCTAACAGATCTGGTAAGATATTCACGGCATGGACACCGAGGTTCTTCTCAAAGCTCTCAATGTTCTTGTCAAGCGGGGTAAAGCCCAAATCTTCGGCGAAGACGACTCCCTAGGCGTGAAATTCTTCTAAGGTCATCTGCATTTTCTCTCTATCTAACATGGATACCTACACTCGACTCCGTTAGCCGCCACGAGGGGCGAAAGCAATACCATCGAGACAACAGCCGGCTCGGGGACCAGGGTGTGCCTCACAAATTCGACACCAGAACGCCGTCATCAAACATCTTCTGCCGAGCCTGCGCTACACCTGGTCCGCGTAGTAGTTTTCCACAAGGAACTTCTTGTCAAACCGCACCTGTTGCGCCATCGCAACGTCTAGTAGCCAATCTGGAGCCACTACTCGCGGCTCCATGTTGCCCTTCCGGGCCATGTCTCGGAAGCGTTCCCAGAGCTGCCGTTCATCGAACCCGAGACTGCTCAAGAGATAGACAGGCTCCGGAGCCGCATCCCCATCTTCCTCCGCCGTCGTCGGTCGGATCGTCGTACCGCTCCGTGCACGATAGATCTTAAATAGTGCTCCATTGGCTTCGGCGATAGCCTTGTAGCTATCCGGTCCGTTGCGAATCTTCTCGGTGCAGAAGATTGGGACGCCCATGAGCAGCTTGCCCCGGTTCAGCCTGGCTCGCGCCACCGACTTTTCCAGGTCCACCTCGTATCTCTCTTCTGTGTCATGGTCCTGGAGCAGAAAATCGTCGACATCAGGGAGCTTGCCTGTCTCGAGTGCCCTGTCGATGAAGGTTGAAGAGATGACGGTGGGGCCTCGCGCGAGCGCGCAAAGGAACTTGACAGTCCGGACAATATGAGGGGCTGCTAGGTAGTCGCAAGGTTGACCCTCTTGGACAATCTGGATACCCAGATCCCGCAGTTTTCTCTGCAACACCTGTTAGAACCAAAACTCCAACATACTGTCTGCACTCTACTACTCACCCTGTCGTGATCCTCCTTGTTCTTGTCCCCTACCCATCGACTGAATCCAGTCAAGATGACGCGCATCTCGATATCCGGCAGTGCCGGTCTGGCCTTCTTCGCCGGTCGTTTTGTCTCTCCTGCGTCATCCTCGGCTGCAGGGCTCGTAGCTTGCTTAGACCTAATCGCCCGTTCTGCTTCGTCTGCCGCTCGTCTCCCACCCCACGGCGCATTGCCCTTGCCATGTCGCTTCTTCTCCTTTTCGTAAAGCGCGATGTCGGGTGCGATATTGTGCAGGAGGTCTCGCGCCTTGGCCTTGGCGCTGCGCCCCCCTGTCGAAGCTACGGAGGGCGTTTCGTTCTCCTTCCCAGGCTTGCGACCGCGTATGGGCGTTGCTACCCCAGCGGCACCCTTCGTAGCAGCCTTCTTGGTAGGCCTCTCGTTTTCCACATCTTCGTCGGCGTCTTCCCCGTCATGATCCTCATCGGTGCGGCCAATAACGACCCCTTCAGCCGGTCCGTGATGATATGCGTTATCCTCTGCGGCTTCCAAAATCCTTCGCTTCCTCTTTGCGCGGGGAGACAGACTTTCTTCACCCCCAGGATAGTAGAGCTCCCGCAACCTCGACTCATCGAAAAAGGTCTGCCCAATAATCTCACTAAGATTTGTGCGCGGCGGGAAATGATTGTACTTCTTGATGTTGATCGGCTTCATCTCGCACTTGGCGTAGCTTTCTTCGATCCAGAGATGATTGATGACGGCGATTCCCCACTCAGGAGCAGCCTTGCACTTCTCGCTAGAGTTTCGTGCGGTGATGAGATGGGTGTTGTCGGACTTCATCGTCTTGGTGAATTCTGCGCCGCATGCTTTGATGAGATTCTCGAGGTAGATGCGTGCCTCGCCACCATAATTAGAGACCGTAATACGCAAGCCCTTGAAACCCTCAATGCCGTCCTTTGGGATAGGATAATGCAGAAGACGACGGAGGGGGGATGTCCAGTCGTTGTGGACGATGAGCCAGTAGAGCCATGCCAAGTTCCCAACGTCTCTGCATGATTGTGCGGCTTGGACATACTGAGGGTCCTCCCGATACTGGCAGATGAACATGTCGCAGTCCTCTACATTTTCCACCAGTTTTCCACCTCCATTGACAATAATATCTCGAATAACTTTCATGAGTCGAGTGCTGACGGTGAGGTCCTGAGACATCATCACTCTTCGGTCTTGAAAGACTGTTGCCGGGGGCCGCACGACATCTCCGTCAGGCGGCAAGGACAGGTAATTCGGGGTGGCCGACGTAGCACCTTCGAGGTTTCGGTTCGCGGGGATCGCAAGGTCATCTTCTGGTGACTTCTTGAGGATTTCGGGGTCGGGCAACAAGTACGGGCGCTCGTCAATTCGTTTCCCCAGCTTGAAGCAATCGTCGAACCTATCGTACGGTTAGCCACGAAATAGCAGCTGGAGCCTAAGCATCACGCACCAGTGTGGCAAAACCACCTTGCCTTTCCACCCCCTCTCCAGGGCAACCTTGACTTTGGGATGGTCCATCGACAAGGCGCAGATATGCGTCGTCAGCCGCGTTGCATCCTTGGATTCTTGACCCCCCAGGGCCATAGTTGCGCCGGCGATGCTCTCCTTGTCCGTCTCTGGTAGGTCTGCGCAGGTCACGATAACCTCGGAGAAAATCATTCTGGGATCAGGCGAGAAGGGTCGAACTTGAGCTATTCTGCGCCGGGAGATGGAGGAAGTGATCCACTGGGTTGTCACTACTGGGATCATGACGGCCTGGGATTCTATGTATTGTGGGAAATCGATCGTGTTGGAGATGATGTGGGTGACCTTTTCGAGGGGAAGCGATCCGTCGCGTCGCGGTTCACAAATCTCTGCGCCATTGTCCTGGAGAATATCGGAGAGCTGTACCTACAGTTAGGAGATGAGAGTCATGAGGCGGAATCGACTCGTCCTTACCTCGCCAATCAATTTCGGGGTAAGAGCAGCAGATGGCACGAAGGCAACCGCGCATTCAGAAAACATGTTGGTAGCACCCCTCGCTGTGTCGCCCATGTTGCAGAGTTTGGTGTCTTGAGTTCGGAGAAGATGGTGGGGGATATTAGAGAAGAGAGCAAGTTACTTTGGTCGAGACATGAAGTGTGAAGCTCCGTGCAAGCTTGAGACTGTTTAGATTTACAGTCGCAGTTGCAAGTTGTGGTGGGATTGACTTCCCTTCGTTTGCCAAGAACGCGCCGATGCAGTTGTCACCCACTAAACGCGAACACGCCAGGCAGTCACATGACCGTGACGTGGGTGATTTGACTTATATCCCAGGCAATTTTACCGTGGGGATTAGGTAGCAGTACTTGTGATTGGCGGGAAGTAGGGAACCCTAGACGCGCCTCCCGTTCCTGTCGCGACACCACTTTACGCCAGCTATTGCTACTGGAAGAAGCAGGTACCGACACTAACCAAGGTAGGTACTATCTGCGGGTATAGGTGTGCTCCAAAATATGGTGATTATTGAATTTCCTTTGGTACAAGACCCTAGTATAATTAATTCCGAAGCCATTACGCCAACTTGTAAAACGTGCTCTTCTAACAAAGGCCACCTGCGACGTGTTTCCCCTAGATTCCTGACCAACACCCTCATAGGCCTAGAGGCATCTAGGTCCTTCTATGATGGAAGTGACCAAGATTTGTGTCATCCTGCCGCACCACAACCTGATGCGTCCTAACTAGAATCCCCAAGGCAACCACGAACGCCCATACCGTGAATCCGGACCCTTCAAGCACTCGTAACCAACGTAACCGTCAACAGTCATAAAAGTCTACTTCTCGCCTTCCAGGGAGGCTAGTGCCACCGCCGCGCCCATCAACGAGCTCTCCTTGGCTGACACCAGCTTAATGCTCCTCCTCTTCCTACCAGCCTCTTCTTCCGCTGCTACTAGGTTGTCCAAGTATTCTTGACACTTGACGAGATAGCCGGGGTAGTTCTCAATCACGCTGCCGTTGAATGCAACTGTCGTCTCCGCAAGATCCCTGTCGGCTTCGGCTTTTCCCTTCAAGGGCGATGATTCGGGTAAAGTGGCGATGTAGTCATTCTGACTATCGACACGCAAACTCCAGAAAGTGTAGACGCAAGTAGCCACGAGTGCGCTGGAACGCGTTGAGACGAATGAAGCGAGTTTCTTCAGAAAGGATATGTCGACGGTTGTGGGGGTGTATGATGAGGGATGGCGATGGGAGAATTCGGTACAGGCTTCCTCGAGCTCAGAGCTAGGCGGCGTATGTTAGCGAGTCGTTTTCCCGAATTGCCTCGTAGGGGAGGCATACCTCTGAACCATGGATAGTGTCTCTGTTGCCAACGCGTAAGGCTTCTCGAGGGATGGAGGAACAACACCCTCGAAAATATCCGTCGTGTTGATGGCATCCACAAGTGCTAGACGACAAACCTCGCCCAGATACATGCCACTAACCATATGCTCGAGGGGCTGAAAGTGTGGTCGGGAGTGGTTTTCGAGCAATTGACGATCCCATTTCGTCAGAGGTAGAATATCTCGACCCATCATACTCAATTCGGTGTTGACTATAACGTGCGACGCCTCATCGAACCACGAGGGAGGTCGCTCGCCAAACTTGGATCGCCCAATGGCTAGCACGGGAAGATACGCAGCGAGGTTGACGCCGGTGCCAAGAATGAGGCCAAATCTCGTCGAGGTGTGGGCATATGATTCGGATAGCAAACATGCACTTGAGTCGTTGATAATGGCTCGCAACTCTACGCTCAGGCCGTGATTGAGGCAGGCCGTCCTCAGGATGTGTCCTAAGTCATCACCTAGCAAGCCCTTGTGGGCAGAGAAACCTTTGCCCATGGCCTGCAGCTTGCCTCCTGCGAGTGAAGTTTGCCTAGACTCGTTAGAAATGGTTCTGCAGTACATGAACACAGGAAGGGAACGCTTACTCAATGGGGAAACTCCACGCCATGGACATTGGCAACGCCTTGTCAGGGCTACGATGGGCGTCCAGTTCACCGGCAAGGGTTTCCACTATCCTCCCAGCCATCCACTCGAAAAATGCCATCCCTTGTAGACTCTTAATCTCCGGGGTGATGTGGAAGCTCTGTATGCTGACAATCCTACTCCCATCGCTGACGTTGGGCACGCGTCCGCACAGTTCCACCAAAGCCACCCTCAGTGTCGAACCTCCCACGTCCAGTGCTAGGAATCGTCCGCACTCAGTACCCCTTGGTAGCTGATGGCTGTATGAGGGGAGCATGCACTCCATATCTGTCCGCAGCCGTTCTAGGAATTGCTTCCTTAGGTCTCGAGATAGTCGATGGAGGCCATCTTTGTCGACCGGGCCCAGTAGAAGAGATTCTGCCTCCTCGAGGAACTCATCTGCAGATCGATGCGGCGTTGTACTTGCTCGAGCTTTGCCGTCCGAGCTAGGCGTCAATGTGCGAACCCAGTAAGCCAAAATGGCTTGGACCAGTGATTTGCCATGCAGGATGCTCTTGACGATGGCAGCGAGGAGCGTCTTTCGAAGAGTCGTCATTGTAGAAGCGAGAGATGGATGTGTATCATGGAGAAGGGGTGGAGAAATAGAGAAGTTCAGGAAGAAGAAGTCACAGACATGGATGGACAGGATAGTATATATTCATCCAGGGCCTCGGACCGCCACGGTCAGCCCAAGCAGGTAGTTAAGACGGGGGAATCACCAAAACGAGCGAGCGTCTCACGTCTTGGAGGATCCTGCAGATCGGTAGAACGTGAAGTGTGGATAGGTAGGTAGGCAGGCTGCCAAATGCTCAGACGAGGATGGAAACGAAACAACACGCGACAGGAACGGGGCGAAACGAGTCGCGTGGTGAAGGCGCCTCGGACCTGCACGAGTAGTGGGTAAGAGACGGTGTAGTAGTAGCAAGTCAGAAAAAGTCCCGAAAGTGCAGAGAGAGAGAGAAGGGGGGAATAGAATTGGCTCCTCCAACATGGAGGATTCGACGTTACAAGGAGGTGTCGAGTTCAGTTGCAGACAGCACGGCCCCGTGTTAGTTGAACGGGGAGACCCAACGTCGCACAGGTTCGAGGGGACGAGAGCCACTCGGGTGCTGTAGAGGCTAGATTGGTTGAGGGCCACAGGGGGCGAGCGCCCAGTGATGGCGCCCATGACTGCCCATCAAGTGTTTTCCCCCCCAGGAGTGAGACGGAGTGAGTGAGTGAGTGAGTGAGGATCATGGTGAGACGGAGTTGGGGTTGTAACGTTGCGTGGAATGGAATGGACGAAGTGGTTACAGAAGGTGTGGAAATTGTTAGTGCGCGCGGCCCCCCCCCAGTTCTGGCAGGTACCTGTTACCTACCCCACGCTGACCAAAGGCCTAGCCCACTGGAACTCTCCCAGCTTCGTCATCAAGGCACGACTACGTATTCTCTCAGCAAGGAGATAGACCAAGAAGAAGGAAAATGAGGACGGATAGGCCATGGGAATTCATCCGGCTGACTGCTCTTATTGCTCTTCCTATGCTGTCCATCCACCCGTTGATAGACACCTTCGGCGTCTTCGGTCCTACCTATGTATCCCTCCTAGATAATCGGGATTGCCGGTGTCAAAAGGACCCCAGATCTGGGGAACCGGGATTCAAATACGAGAAAAAAGACGGACAATAGGATCCCGTTGTTGCAGATTTTCATTCGGGGTTTCTTTCCATCCCCAAACTCGCCGCCAACACCATCCATCCATCTCCGGGGCCGGGGATGGATTCAACAATCTCCACATTGTTCGGGCAACCAACGCCCCTTGTCTTGGCCATCCCCAGATCCAGTAAGGTACGAAGTACTTCGTAGGAGTTTATGGATCCTCACTCCTGCAACTTGCTGTTACAACCAGCATCCAACAGTCGTTCATATCTGAGTTCACACTTTCATTGAATCCACAGATGAACCAAGACGCAATGGAAAGCTTCCAGTCTCCCGTCTCTCGTCTCCTGTCCTGTCTTTCGTCTCTTCGACAACCAATTGCAGTCCCAGTGAGTCAGATGACCCCCAACTCAACCTTGCTCACTGGTCATGAGTCCAAGTCAAGTTCACTGTGCGATCTGGCCACCACCCACCTCCAGCCACGTTCAGTTGAGTCCTCCTCCATCATGCCGCAGTAAACGTTCCATCCCCAATCCAGCTTCTTTAGCTTTCCAATGGGCGCAGAACCCCCGACTTCGCTCCCCGTCATTCCACGCCACCTTGCATGATGGCAAGGCATGGACACCACCTCAGTGGGCAGTCCTGGCCCAAATAGCTAGGGTTCACAGTCAACATGATGCAAGGCACATGTAAACGATAATCGGAAAGAGCTAGCTGGGCCAAGCTTTCTTGGGGTCATCGCGTGGCAATTTGCTCCCTCATAAGCAACTCGCATCTCGAGGGTAAAATGCTAGAGAATCTTCAAATTCCTCCACCACCAACAACAACAACAACAACACCAAGAATCCTTACCCATTAGCTATTCACCCCCCTGCCATCTTTTGCAATCCCACCCGCACGATCAATCTACACTAGTCTTCTTTCGTTTACGGTCCCTGCCTATCACTATGCGGCTCATCATCCGTGACGACCAAGATGCGGCGTGCAAGTACGTCGCCAATTATGTCGTCGATCGCATCAAGGCCTTCCAGCCTACTCCAGAACACCCCTTCGTCCTAGGCCTTCCCACAGGATCTAGTCCCCTTGGGGTGTATGATATGCTCGTACGCAAGTACAAAGCTGGCGAGGTACGCCCCAACTACCACTCATTCTCGAGATGGATATCACTCTGACAATCGCAGGTTTCCTTTGAAAATGTGGTGACTTTCAACATGGACGAGTACGTGGGTTTGCCACGAGACGACCCTCACTCCTATCACACCTTTATGTGGAAGCACTTCTTCTCCCACGTTAATATCCACCCTTCCAACGTTCACATCCTCGACGGCAATGCACCCAACCCGGAAGCCGAGTGCGATGCGTACGAGGACGCCATCAAAGCGGCGGGCGGTATTGACCTGTTCCTGGCCGGCATAGGAGAAGACGGCCATATCGCCTTCAACGAGCCCGGGTCAAGTCTCGCCAGTCGCACCAGGGTCAAGACATTAGCATACGACACTATCCTCGCCAACTCACGCTTCTTTGGCGATGATGTGAGCAGAGTTCCAAGAATGGCCCTGACAGTGGGTGTCCAGACTATCCTCGAAGCAAGAGAGGTCGTTGTTATTATTCTGGGGGCCCGCAAGGCTCTTGCACTACAGAAATGCATCGAGCAGGGTGTAAACCACATGTGGTCGCTCTCGTGCCTACAGCTTCACCCACACCCTATGATTGTTGTCGACGAAGACGCCACTCTAGAGCTTCAAGTCAAGACCGTCAAGGTAAGTACTCTTACAAAAGATCCCCGACAAAGCATCGTCTTTAGCTAACTCACTTCGCTCAGTACTTCAAGAGCATCGAGAACGTCGCTCGCGAGCAGGGCTTCGAGCAGATTCTCCCGTCTAAAGTCCGCACTGGCAACGTGCCCATCCCTGCCACTAAGATTGAAAAGGTCCAGCCCCAGACGGTCATTGCCCCCGAACCGATTGCTTCGCACCTCCTCCGCGCGATGCCAGCGGCTGAATACCCCGTTCGATCGGTTTCCCCAGATCTCGTCCCCGACCGGATGGCCTCCCGCATTCCAGAGCCACAGTTGTGTCACAGATTGACGCCTAATCCCGAGCAGCAGCAGGCTAAAATGCATGTCGTTCGAGCGTGAAGAGGAGAATGATTCAGAGAAGGGAGTGATGGAACGGGATTGAGAGACAAATCTGGTCTTGCCCACTCGTTTGATGGATGCTAAGTACGAAATATCCTAGACTGTAATCCTCATTGAACTCGGCTCGAGAGACAGAGCTGTATTAGATTGTCCTACTTCAGAAGCTGGTTGGTTAATCCAAAGTTTGGCCTCGGCATAGGACAACACCCACGACGGGACGGTGGTTGAACTTGAATTGCCGAATAGAATGGCATGCAATAGTCTGGCGTATACTTTTACTAGAGAATATGATACCCCTCTTCATGGTTAGTTCACCGTATTTGTTGCTGGAGTAGAACTTGTCAGGGTGAAGACTATGCTATTTATAACCATAAAACACACTCAATAGTATGTCATGGGCCGTGTAAAACACCATTCCCAATTCCGACTGAGATATGTTCATATCCAAAGAAACTACAGCCACAATTCTCAGCAACAATATATCGTTCTCTCAAGGGAACCCAATGCGTAACTTCGCCTGATCTCCAATATTGGGTCATAGATTCGACTGCGCTCAAATGACTTAGGATAGGGAACTCTTCACGGATATTTAAGTTTGCAACTGCATCAAGTCCTGATCTTGAAAAAAGTTCCGCACGAAATCTCAACTTCTTCCAGATGCTCCCGTTCTATATAATCTAAACCAGAAGCACGACAGGCACATACGACCATAGCTCTTAGAGAACACGGGGTCCCGTCTGCTCCCCCCTAGTTAAACTGAGAAGCGGCGAACTAGTACTCGGGTCGGTGACGACCGGGGAATCCTCGCTGTTGTATGTTTTTTGCGCGTTAAAGCACCTATCTTTTTGCGACACTGGAGGTAGGTTTGGGTATTGCTGATGGTCAAGAAGATCTGGAGTTGTGAAGATGGGTGTGGGTGGTGACATTTGTGAGGAGGGGGACGGCTACCTCTATGGCGGGGTTACAGCTTCCTTTACTTTTATATCTTTGACACGGGGAAGAAGATGGTTCCTTTAATTAATGAGAAAGAACATTATAAATGTAAATGTATTCAGAGCCATGCTCATAATAGGGCCTTTTCTTGTTGTAGAAATAGAGTGTGAAGAGCATGCTTTCTTGTTACCCCAGATACATGCAGTGGCAAACTGTCTCCTTCACCCAGACAGCTAGGTAGTCTTGGTGCAAAGCGCAACTTTCATTATCATTGCGATTGTAGGTAGTTCCTGATAGTTTAGAACTTGCAAATGTTGCGAATGATGTTCCGAGACCCGGGCAAGGTTAAAAGAGAGAGCAGCCTATTCCTGCACCTGGACAGATCCTAATTCCCCATCCCACCAGAACCGCTCCTCGCCAACTCGACATGAACCAAGATGTCCTACCAGCTGGCCAGCCTCATTATGGATATCCTTGATCTTCACGAGCAGTTCCTATTTTCCCAGACATGTCAAGCCGCGAGAAGCCATGTTGTCGGATGGGACTGGAGAGAAATACTCGAACTTCTCTCCGTTTCAGCTAGTATGGCCTTCTGGATAGGGCTTGCCGAAATTAATCCTAAAGCTGCAGGTGGATTTGTGCGAGAACTGCTGGGGTAGGGTGGCGTCGGATGAGCTCTCTCTATGCTCAAGTACGCCTTTCCCGTGGTCGCCAAACGGTTTCTTACCTAACGCAGCTATATGAATGACTCTCAAACACATTGGGACTCTGTCTACACAAGACTACCCCCCCTTTGCGTTCAGTTCCATTCCCGCCTGGACGTCAACGTGGACTCTCGATAACAACTTCTCGTTGGTCTAGACTAGGCTATCAACTCCTTTTGGCCTTGACGACAACCTTGGAAGCACAGCAGCAGACCAACACATCGTCAAAACGCATGAGAAAAAAACCCAATATGGGCACTTCTCGCTGCTTAATGCCTTGGGTCAGTTTGGTGGTGTGTTAGTTGGGGTTCTACCCTGCGCCTCGAACACTGTGTGGCCCAAGAAGCTAGCCTGGTGTTCATACAAGTGCTGTTCTTCATAGACCACGCACACACATCATGGTGCCTACCAGCACAATTGAATAAAAAAACCTACAATACATATCTCACTCTTGTGGAAATTACAACTGTGAACATAACTTATATTAAGGTCTCTCAGTTCATATCACAACTTTGTAAATAATTGTGGGCAATAATGAGTAGGTAGAGCCCCCTGTAGGACTTACTTCAAGGAATCGATAAAGATTATGCCGAGCAAGAGACCTTGGCTGTGAGCAACTTAGCCAGATGAGGTTCGATATTTGCGGAGTATCTAGTGACATGCGTGGAACATAGCCTGATGACCGAGAATCCGATGTATGAAGGACAGGATTTGCAAGACTAAGATTTATCCAAAATAGACCCTCTCGTCAGAGGCTCAAACCAACACCATTCACGCCAAGTTCAAGAACTAGAAAATCATTAGGAACAACCCGGGTCATCGACAAAAATAAACTCACATTTTCCGGAGAGTTGGTGATTTCTTCAAAAGCCTGGAGAGTCTCGAATCCCATGGCTGTCAGGGGCTCTGTCTCGTTATCAACCACCTAAGAAACTGTCAGCCATTTCTACGTTCTTGCCTCGGGGCAGACGTACCCAGCTCAGAACTGTCTTTGATGCCTTGTGGCTCTTGGTTTGTCGCACGCCCATTACTGCTAGACCTTGCAGCACCAAGGTCGCAAGCGGCACGGCAGGGACGATTGGCGCAAGGATCCCGCCGATATCCTCGGTCTGAGAGAGTAGAATAGGCATATGCGTCGCCAAAGGACTATGTTGTCTGCAGATAATGACTGTCCCCACCAGATTGCCCAACACGTCCTTCGCTCGCACAATACCGCATGCTTTGACTTCTGCAAGGGCGAACTGATACAGCTCGAGCACCTCCGGGTTCGAGTGTGCGCGCACATGGGCTAAGACGCTATCCGCGTTGTCGAGTCCGTGGATCAAGTCGAAGCTGATGTTTGCCCTCTGGATACTTTGAAGGAGGCCTTCAGGGGCTGACCAATTAGCCAAGTCGTGAATGGCCATGTTGGTGACGCGACGGGGAAATTGAGTATCCCAGCCACTGTTTGCGAACCATTCCTTGACCGTGTTCACCTCAATGTCGACGGGAATTCCCAAAAATACGCCAGGAAATGACATTCCTATTTGGACCTTTTTGATACCTCTTCGTTGAACCAAGCTTTTCATCGCCCGTCGGTGCAAAGATCTACCGATAGAGACGTCTCGTTTTGTAGGGTCGACGAAGATGGCACCTAAGATGCCTGTTCCATGTAAGAAATATGTAGCAGCGAAGCCATACAGAGCATTCGTGCTGCTGTTTCTGACGACCATGTGAGCCTCGTTAATGTTGGGGTTCTTCAGCTCAAAGGTCAAAGCTGTGGTATTCTGCAGGAACTGGAGATCTGGGTCGCTTGCTCGGTGGACAGCCTGTAGCAAGTCCCGCAAGCCGGCAGCATCGCGTTCCGGATGATACTCCTCTACAAGCCAGTGTTGCCTTGACTTGAGGGCTTTCTTACTCTTGCGTAGAGTGCCGGGAAGGGTACCTAGTGGCGTAAACTCCCCGACGAGCGCGCGTGCAAGCGCGTGCAAGGCGCTCTCGGTGAAATCAAAGGTGCAAAGATAGGTGCCGATGGACTTATCCATGGCGAAGTCATATGGCGAACTAACTGCCACCACGATCAATTGCTTCTTCTGGCCCCTACTTCGGAGCATCGAGCACATCATGTCCACATGCTTAGTGAAGCCGGCTTGATAGAGGTTTCGGTTGGCATCCGCGGTGACGATGATAATGCATGATGCCCTATTAATTAGGTTTTCATGAACTGCGGCACTGTCAGAAAGTCCAATTATTGGGTGGAAGGCAACTTACCTGGGCGCACGCCGTTTGCTGTGTAGCTTGTATGAAGTAGCTTCTCGTTGCGTGCTCGTGCAAGAGACTTGCCAAACTCACGAAAAACACCCTCGCCACTCATGATGGCGCTTCGATCGCGGTCGCTATGCAGCCAAGTGCTATGCGTCTTCGAAGCCGTGCTTTGGATATCTTTCGAGCTGAGAAGCTTCTTTGTGAGGGACGATGCTGGGAGCGGCTTGACCAATGGTGTAAGTAAAAGAAGCTCCTCGCCAGGGCGCATGGATGCCGAGAGTGGAAGCAGCTTCTCCTTGTCTCGTATTACTGTTATCGAGTCGTCGTATGCTCGGTGCGATAGCGCGAGGTGAGAAGGATGTAGTTTTGATAAGAGTGATATCCCAGGAGGATTCAGTGCTTTGGCCCAAGATGTGCAAGTCGACTTGAGACGGAGTACTCTCCTCAGGGAAGTGTAAATTCGATCCTTGGTAATGATACCATTCTCATACCCAAGCTTCAGTCCCTTGATGGCCTCCAACTGGACATCATATGCCCGGCAGAGGAGCACTAGATCGCAGCCAGCTTCCACGGCCATAACGACACCGTTCTGGACACCAAGTTCGTGGCTAAGAGCCTCCATTTCGAGGCACTCTGAGATTGCGACACCTTCAAAGCCGAGCTCATCCCGAAGCAAGTCATCCACAACCTGATCGGAGAGGCAGGCATGGCTTACGTTCATGGAGGGACTAGAGATACCACAACCTCCAATGAACATGGCGTCTAACTGTCCAGATGCAATAGCATTCCTGAACGGGATGAGAGCGCTCAGGCTAAGTTCCTCGAGGGTCTGGGTGATGATGGGGACATCCAGATTGGATCCGAGGAAATCCAGGTTTCCATAGGAGGGAAAGTGTTTGCCACAGGAAGCTATTCCAGCGTCGCGAATGCCCCTTATCGCAGATAGGCCATACTGAGATACCTCCTGAGGATCATCACCCGTGGCGCGGACTCCGATGGGCTGGTAGCGAGCGTTGTTGAGGACATCAAGTACGGGGCCAAGCATTAGATTCACGCCGCAAGCCGAGATTTCTGTTGCGCTCGCTTTCGTGACTTCGTAGGCCAATTCTGCGCGACCAGTTGCTGCGACTCCCATAGCACTGGGGAATTGACAGACGTAGTCTTCGTCAAACAGACTATTAACACCTCCATTCTCCTGGTCTAGGGCAATCAACAGAGGATAAGGATGGCCAGCTTGCTGGGCGATAGTTTGCAGCTCTTGAACGAGCCGTGCGGTCTGCTGTGCAGCTGATGGTTGTCAGTAGCATGTAAGAACGAAACAACCAGCAGGTCCTTGCTAGAACGAGACGCACATTTCAGGTTCTTGGCTGTGAGTATAATGGAGCCAAGGTGGTGATCTTCAATGAGGCTCCTGATCTGGGGGGTGACCTCGGTGCCATCCCAGCCCATGATCAGCATCTGTCCAATGGCACTAGATGGCCAACGACAACCTATCAGTTAGCACACATACCTATGCAGACCCGGAACTTGGCAAAGACATATCGGCCATCCCCATTCGCCCCATCGGAGTCGGAGCCGAAGGGGCGGACGGACTCTCGGGGTGTCGGAGGGCGGAAGGTCCCGCTACCTAGGGTTGTGAGTGGGTACGTACCGGTCGAGGTCCTGCCATGTGGATGGATCCAGAACGCCATCGTCATTGTTGTTGTTAGCCATGATAGTGGTTGGGCGGCGACGTTGATGATGGCGCCTCGTCACATGGTACCTCTCGGGTTCGCGATGGAGATGGCTATGGCTCTTTCTCCTCAAGGACCCTGTCGTAGTGGGCTTGAGGTAACGACGCGATGCATTGTTGTTGTCGTCCTCGCTGGCGGAAGACGAGGATGTTGAGTGGGGAGGGGCCATGGCGGCGTTGGTGGACGTGTAAACCCCGGCTAAAAGGAAAATCCGGATGGCGATTGGTCAGTGTGAGGAAGGCACGGGTTAGGGGTGGGTACAGGCCTCGGGACGGGGTGTGTGGTTCATCTTAAAGGTCAGTCCGAGATACCTACTGAGCAGAAGACGCTTTCTGGAGTTAACGTTACATGGAAAACGACACACAATCTAGGGCCGACGGGAAAGACGGGCGATGGAGGGCTCGGGTTCACGTTGTGTCGAGTCGAGAGAGGTCCGACAAGGTAAGGATGAACAATGTGATTCTACCAGATGGACGGATAGCCCATGGTTCTTGTATCCTCGACCATCGAAAGCCCCCGTCCCCTGGCTAGTCAGTCAGTTCAGTGACGAAGCCATACCGACACCATCACCAGGAGCAGACCAGGGGGACGATCTTCTGTCCTAGGATCCACAACATTTTCTACCCATGGATTAGCATGATGGCACCGTCCAGAATGATCTGAATCACACTGGCAACGAGTCGTGACGGTGACGAGATTTTTCTCGCCCCAAATGCCACCAGCGAGACGCGGTTGCGGCCGCTGTCGGCGTCACGATGTTCGCTTGTCAACGTTTGCCCGATACCTCTGGAGAATACTAGTATACGGCCAGTCGCCAGTGGTTCTTCCGGGCATTTTCTGGAACCGATGATGAAGAAACAAATGCGAACAAGGACAGCCTCTCTATCTACTCGAGAATATCTAACACTTCCCTTGCAGGTTCCCCTGACGTCATTGCAACAACCATGCCCATCGCCGTCTCGCCGACCTTTCCCAAGAATGGGCTCACCAAGTTCACCAATTGCCGTCTCTTAAAGGGCAATGACCTCGTGGTCGAGGACCTCTGGGTCAGCTCATTCTCGGGCAAGATCATCGACAGTCAGGCTTCTTTCTACGATGAACTCAACCTCCCTGACGCAACCATCGACCTCGGCGGGCGCATCATTGCCCCCGGTCTGATCGAGAGCCAGCTCAACGGCGCCTTCGGCTTCAACTTTTCGACCTTGCTCGATAACATGTCCGAATATGGAAAGAAGCTGCAGCAAATCAACCGCCTACTGGTCAAGACAGGGGTGACTTCGTATATCCCGACCATCACAAGCCAACGTCCGGAGATGTACCAAAAGGTGAGAGGCCGGCCACTGGTGGCTTGAACGGTGGGGCGTCACACACAGGGCTAACGGTACGGCAGACTCTCCCGTATCTTGGCCCGTCCGGGGCGCAGCGGATCGCCGACGATGGGGCCGAATCTCTCGGAGCCCACTGCGAAGGCCCGTTTCTCAGCCCCACCAAGAACGGAGTCCACGATGTCGACGTCCTTATCCAAGCTCAGTCCATTGAGGACCTCGAACGGTGCTATGGACGTGAGAACATGACCCGTAAGGGCGACGGCACGAAGCTTCCGATCAGAATGATCACAGCGGCCCCTGAGCGTGGGCGGATGATGGATCTGATCCCCGAAATCACGGCCCGAGGCATCATCTATTCCATTGGCCATTCCGAAGCGACATACGAGGAAGCCTCTCAAGCCGTCAGTAACGGTGCTACCATGATCACCCACCTCTTTAACGCCATGCGCCCTCTTCACCACAGAAACCCGGGCATTTTTGGTGTGCTAGGCAGCAAGGCCGAGAGCGTGAGGAGACCGTTCTTTGGGATCATCTCGGACGGGATTCATCTACATCCAACAACCATCAACATTGCGTACAACGCGCACCCAGACGGCTTCATCCTCGTGACGGACGCAATGCACCTTGTTGGCCTGCCAGACGGTGCCTATCCGTGGACCAACGGCGAGTACACATGCAACATCGTCAAGAAGGGCCCAAAGCTTCTTCTAGAAAACTCCAACACCATTGCCGGGAGGTAAGTGCCTTTGCATGCAGGTGACGCAAACGACGCTGGCTGAGCTGACACACAACAGTTCCATTACACTGCTCGAGTGCGTCAACAACTTTATGCAGTGGACGGGCGCCAGCATCCCGCAGGCACTCAAACCCGTGACCTCGACACCTGCGGCCATGCTCGGGTTAGAGGGTATCAAGGGGACGTTGGACTCGGGAGCTGACGCGGACTTGGTGATTCTGTCAGAGGAGAGTTGTCGCACCGGCGACGACGCCGAAGGCCATTGTCAGCTGGTACTGGACGAAGTATGGAAATTTGGCCAACGCGTGTCTCGGGCCGAACCCAAGATCATGTGAAGGCGGAAGTTCGCGGGCTGAGGCGAGGACAAGGTGATGGTCTGCTTCCTAGATGACCGAACCTAGAATGACCGAAAGAAGTCGGAGGAGACGGCTTTCCAGTATTCGTTGTACCCTAGATTGTTATACACACGTACATAAGTTAGAATCCTTGGGTGAGATTCGCTAGCAGATGATAGCTAATAGTATTTACGCAATAAAGAATAAGTCGCCACCCCCCCTAACGGGTCACCCCCAGAAGCGGGTCACCTTTCACGATAACCTTATAAACATCACTTATAATAACACTCCTCAATTAAATAATAACTAATAGTCAAAATAACTTAATTTTTAAGTTAATAAAAATTCAAATAAAAAATATCATAAAAGTCTTCTAATTTTCCCTTTATAACTTTATTTATAATCTTAACGGGCTAAACTAGCTTCTATATTATCTCATAAGCCTTCTAAATTATTAAAAGCTTCATAAACTCAATATTTAAATCTAGAATAACCTTATACCTTCTTTTCTATTATAATTCCTCATTTTAATACTTTAATAGCTCCAACTTATAGCTCTAGGCTTTTAATTTAACTCCCTAATAGTCTAATTATTAGCTAACTTTCTTAAATAATAGCTAAATGGTTTTATTAATCTTAATAGTAGATATAATAATTATAAGTATAACTCTTAGCTCTTTAAATAACTAAGGGGTTATAAAAAGATATTTAAAAGGCATTTTAATAGCCTCTAGGGGCATTATAAGGCGTTAAGTTATTATTATAATTATTGGGTTTATTAATAGCTTAATAATATTAATTGGCTATAGTCTAAAGGCCTTCTAGCTAGCCCTTATATTTTCTATTATAATTTTAAAAATATAAGCCTTTATATAATAAACTAGAAAGGTGATTTTTCTAAAGGGGGTATTATTAGTGGCATTTATAAGCTTTAAAAGCTCCCTTTAATATATATTTTTAATAGGGCTAAATATAATAAAATCAAGAGGCTAAAGAATATAAGAAGAATAAGAAATAAGAAATAAAAAAAAGATATTATTAAAGCATTTAAATATAAATTCCTCAATTATATAATTACTATAACTATTAATAATTAGTAATTATAGCTTAAAGGGGTAAAAGGACTTTATCTCTAAAATAAAGACCTTATAGAGCTATTTTAATATAATCTCATTAAAAGTCTAGCCCTTAGGACTAATAATAAAGTTCTAAATCTCTAATAGGCTTAAATTATAAGGAAATTATTATTATTAAACCAACTGGCCTTTAAAAATAATCAGGGGAGTCAGGGCCTAGCCAATTGCTAAAATATATTTAAGAATTATAATCTAAGAACACAACCCGGGCTACTTTAATAGGGCAAACTTCTTCTTTAAGCTTCTAAAGACTAGGCTATTATATCTAAGGCCCTCTATTATACCCATTTTATTTATATTATATCGATTTAAGGGCTTAATCTTCCTAATCACGGGGATTATTAATAATATAAAAAACTCCTTAATTAATTTAATTAAAGCCCTATTATAGCGATCTAAATTAAGTCTCTTACCTCTAAGGGTCTTAATATCCAGGTTATAGCTTAAAAAAGCCTTAACCTAATACCTACCGACCCTATTAAGAAAGCCATTATATATAATAACCTTACCAATAAAGTCCTTAAGCTATTAATATAACAATAAGCAGCCAAATTCATCCTAAATTAAAATCCAATTATAAAGGCGGCATTCCTAGGAGATAGATAGCTTCTACTAAGTCATATAAGCTTCTTTTCATATTAATTGGCCGGAAAAACGAGCCTATAAGGTCAAATAGGGGATTTCAAAGAGCTAAGAGTAAGATTGGATAGAAGACCCTTTTTAGCGGGCCTCCTAGGCCATTTAGAAGGCTTTTTAGGGGTAATTAGGCATATTAAATTTAAATCTAAAGTCGGTTTTATGATAATTTCATTATTATACGAGAAAATGCAATTTGAAGATAATAGGTAGTGGTATTATTAACGCGAAAAGTATGACCCACTTCTGGGGGTGACCCGTTAGGGGGGGTGGCGACTTACCTAATAGGTCGTTACAGTAGAGAAGTGGTTTGGGGTATGATTTCCATTGATTTTGGTGACGAAATTCAGGGTCTCGACCAGCTGCCTGATTGGCAATAGTTAGTGCCTGAGCAGTCCGCTAACTGATAGTGTATCCGGGGGGCCAATCCCCGTAGCTCTGAAACGCAATCCCCGTAGCGCTTGATGGTGGGAAGTATGTACTCTCGTACTTTAGTGAGAAGAATCCAACTTCTCTAGCTCAATATGCGGTATTGAAAGTAGCCCATGTGAGGTCCATTCTCTTGATAAAGCTCTCCGTAGTAAATCCTGTAACTAATTACTAGGAATTGTTTAAATAAAAAACGCCGTACCTAATTAATAAGCTCAGTCCATTAGACATGACGCTGCCTCCAATTCCAAGGAAAGAGCACCTCAGGCACAGTTGGTACCTACCTAGGTTGGTAGGTGTACTTGTAGGCAGTGGGCCCGGCCCCCGGCCCCCTCCACAACCTAAGCTTCCAGTCCTCCACCACCTCCACAACCTCCTCCTCCACCTCTCCTTGAGCTTGCGCTGCTCATCGCACCCGCACTCGGAAGTCTGTCGCCTGATCTCGTCCTCTTCAGCCTCCCCTCATAGCGCTTTCGCTCAGCGACTACCATCGCCATCTCCATCCATCTATCCTTACCTATCGATCCGGTTTCACAGCCCCGACGACCCCCTTGTACCTCGATACTCTCCCCCGCGTGTGCGCATGATCCAATGAGACAATGACAACCAAGTAAACCAAACAATGCCATGGCTACCTACAATTCGATGCCGGGGCTATCTACTGGCGCCTCCCCTAACGAAGCCATGGCGATGAATCCTGGCTCGAGCCAGAATCAGATTATGGGCATGGACGTCTTTGACCAGGACTTGACCTTTGATGAATCGCTGCTGTACGTCCTGAACCATCATCTCACAGGCTAGCCGCGCGCCGCTGTGGCCATGGCCAGCTCGATGATGCTAACAACGACAGTGATGGGACCACACTGCAGAATCTCCCCTTCGGCACCTCGTACGACCTAGACACTTTCTCCACGACGTTCGAAGATCCATTTTCATATTCCTCTCGTCAATTCGAACCTGCGCCGAGCCAGGATGTCTTACACGAAGAGTCCTCGCCCCAGGACCCCGACAACAAACTTCTGAGCTTCTCTGCCCCGACCCCAAGCGCCACTGTTATCGACGAAACGGGCCGGTTCGTGGAGGCGAGCATGACTGCGGAGCTCTATGGCATGTTCTTCGTTGCTGAAGATGTCTTTGGTGGCGAGTCAACCGGGCGGCCGCTCGAACTGACCTGTTATCGACGTAACCTGTGGCAGTGCTCTGGTCAGATTACCCTGCCGCGCGCAATTACCAATATTGTGAACGAGCAAGGGCAACACATCCAGATATTCGAGCTTTTGGCATCCATTACTGGTACTGAATCTATCGAATGCAAACCGACCGAGATCATATCGATTCCCTGGAAGAACGCAAATGCGCAAGGCGGCGAAGAGTCGAAAACGGCGGCAGCGCCACCCAACATCACCTTGGATCTCACCAGTGGACAAGAGGTTGACTCACACCGAGTCTCTCTTCCCATCTCATGGAAGAGACTACAATTCAAACACGCCACTGCAAACAATGGACGAAGGAAGGGTCTCCAACAACACTATGTCGTGAGGATCGGGCTCTTCGGAAAGCAGGAATCAGGAGAGCTGGTAAAGATTGCCGAAATTCAATCTGGCCCAGTCATTGTGAGGGGACGGAGCCCAAGGAACTTTGATAGCCGCAAAGATGTTCCTCTCACCAGCGATCGAAGACTCGAGAGGAGGAGTACATCAGCCTCGAATGCCGACCGTCCGAGTCTGAAATCTGAACGAGAAAACTCGCAAACCTTTACACAGCAGAGGTTTCCTTCTGTTGGGAGCGTTCAGGTAGGTTCTCTATCCTTGGAATGTGGATGACGGGCTTCTAACATTTTCAGCAACCCAACGACTGGCCATCAACCCCCCAGTCAATATCTCAACCACTCCCCAGCCCACAGCCCCTTCCAAGTCCCCATCCCGCGAAACGAGTTGCTATATCACCAACTATGACACGGCCGCCGATTCCTGCTTGGTCGAACGAGCAAACCAGCTCCACAAAGCCAGCACCGACTCACCATCCCAGGACCTCAGCTCCGCGACCAAACACATCACTCCCTATCAACCTCTCTCTTTCGGAAGACGAGAAAAGCCCCAACCGGTCCAGTGCCGATCTCCAGAGCCCTCATTCCGGAAAGGGTCACGCCGCAGGTGGTGTAAATCAAGAGACCAGCCCAGGAGATGAGGCAGATCCTCTTTATGAATATTTCCCACTGACAGTTGACGACTGGTGTGTATTACTTACTACCTCATCCTTCAATCTCCCCGCTCCTCGTCCACCCGGTGAACTTTTTGTCTTACTAACAGCCACACAGGATGCCGCCAGTTGACGCCATCTACAGACCTCATGTGGTCCACCATACCATCATACCACCGGAGATGAAAGCACAACAAATACGCAACAAGTCGAAGCGGTACTTCCTTGCCGAGTAAATCTTTTGGATTTTTGAAATACCCTTGATGAATTTAACGAATCTAGTTCGGGTCGTGTAGGAAACCCGAAACTCTTTGTATAGTTACCGTGTTCCTTCTTTGCGTTCAAACATCGACGCGCTCATCAACTATGTACTGGCTAGGAAAGGCCAATTTGCACGAATTCCATTTACTCCTTGCGGCGATGCCTCAATTGAGTCGAGGCCGTTTTCACTGGGCCATCAAAACACCTTGCAACTGCACGACTACCGAACCCCCTCCCAAAAAAGCCTTCCCTGCAATGGTATCATAGCGCAAAAACCCTTTAACTTCATTGTCGCAACTCAAATCTCAGTTCGCGAAGATCCTCAACTTCTGGTCCACGCCCCCTGTCGCAATGATGCAACGAATCTGCACTTTTTGCGTCGACTTGTCCGTGCCGCCACGAGTCGGTGTTCCGCCGCCATCGTTCAGTTGCCCATCCGTGACCCCAACGGATTCCTTGACAATCCCGGGTGCCCATCTGAGACAGGTTACGAACCGCTCATGCACATCCGCAAGCACCTTGATGCATCTTCCTCCTTGGCTTAGATCCCAGCATCTAAGTGTCTTGTCATCAGACACTGAAAGTAAATACTTGCCACCTGGGTGGAAAACTACCGCTCGCACCCAGTTATCATGGCCTACCAGCGTCATGATACACGCCCCATGGGCATTCCAGAGTCGTATTGTCTTGTCCCGAGAGCCCGTCGCCATGAATTCCGCAGTGCTACTTGCAGGCGGTGGCTTCTTCATTCCAGCTATCGTGGTCAGGTATTGGTATGAGGATGCTGGTGCGAGCGCACAGCATTCGATAAAATGCTCATGCCCAAACATGGTCAGTTTGGATTCCGGCTCGAGCACGGAAATGTCCCACAGTTTGACAGCCATATCATCTCCAGTCGAGAGGAGGTAGCGGCCGTCTGGCGAGGGGCAAACATCTCGGACCCAGCCGCTGTGGCCATTGAGGGTCTTGACGCAATACCCAGTCGTGATATCCCATATCTTGAGGCTTTTGTCTCTGCTCGCGCTGACGAGTAAATTTCCAGATGACGGCGCTCCGGGGGCTCCAGAGGGTATGAAGCGGATAGCGCTCACGCTATGGTCGTGGCCTGTCAGGGTTCGGAGGTTCTTATAATCGTCTGCGGGATTCCATAACTTGATGGTCAGATCAGAGCTGCAGGATGCGAGGAGGGCACCGCCTCTCGGGCCGCCATAGTCGACGTCGAGCACTGCTCTTGTGTGGCCTTTGATGGTTTTTTCCAACTCTCCTAGATCCCAATCCCAAATCTTGATGGTGTAGTCATCGGATCCGGTAGCAACAGAGGAGAATATCGGATGGAATGCGACGCAGTTGATGGTATCTCGGTGCGATTCGAGAGTGTGCCGAGGAGGGGCTTTAGGGAGCCAAGATATGGGGTCATTGCGCTTTGAGAGGGAGGCAGGTGTGGCATTGTCGAGCTCGGACTGTAGTGTCTCGTTGCGGCGTTCTAGGTCTATGATCTATGAAGATTGGTTAGTTCTCCGTAGGCAAACATGTCGTCGCCCGCCATGATAGTGAATGGAAGGGAAGAATCGCAGCCAAACATGCCTTTTTTTGTAGTCGGACAATGCTCGTCCATTTTTTCTCCAGCAGAGTTTCGTATTTCTTAGCTGTAGCCGCATCGAAAACGTCTTCTCCAATGTCCAGTTCTGTCCTAAGTGCTGAAGCAGCGTTCGGCAGGTTGCTCGCCAATAGGTACGCTATAATCGACTTGTGTCTGTAGGTCCTCACAGTCAGCTCCAAAATAAAAAGGGCCAATACCGTTGTGTACTATACGCACAGTTCTTCTGCTTGCCTACTTGATAGTAGAGGCCCCATTACTGCGGTGTTTTGCGGCAGGTAATCATTCAGGTCGATGCCCAAATCCTGCCCGGTGTTGAAGAGCCCGGCCTCCGGTTTCCGCTTGGGAATTTAAATATTGACCGGGAGGTCACCTGGTGGTGGGTGGGACGGTAACGCTTGCGAAGGGGAATTCTTTGTTTTGTTGTTCAGGTTGAAGGTCGAATAGCTCATTTGTGGAGGGGGAGGGGGGAGGGGGG
>JABFFI010000419.1:24674-51771 GCA_013623725.1 Fusarium robinianum | reverse complement strand
CCCCCCCCCCCCCCCCCCCAACATGTCGGTATCCATGACACCGTTTCCGTTCTGTCCTCGTGAGAACCCCTGCTTGGCACCGAGAATTTGCAGGCCGATGTGGGATTAATAACGCTGGGCCATGCCGGTTCTATTTATCCTCCTACCTTCCATAATCTAGCCCCATCCCATCTATCCCGATACCTGTATCTTTGGACCAGCTCACCCTCATTCTGAACCTGAGAATGAGTCCTACACAGTCCCTCATCCCCCGTGGCCGAAAGGTTGCACCGCCCACGGAACATACGTCCTCATCTCTAGCAAGCTTCGCTTCTCTCCCCACAGAACTGCGACTCAAGATATGGTCACGAGCTGTCGAGCCCCGAATTGTCCTTTATGGCGACCTAGTCCAGAGGGACCGATCCTACCCCTTGCCTAGTGTTACACAACTGAATGCAGAAGCGCGGACGGAAACTAGACAAGGGTACGAGCCGATCGGCTACGGATCGTACTTTGACTTCTCCAGAGATATCCTCGTCTGCGACCACAAGATCTCTGACCAGGCACCCGACCCCTACTTGGAGAACCTGGCTCCTCAAATAAAGCGACTGGCGTTCTGGGACTGCTTCCCTGACGATGGCCGGGTTGACGGTCCCTACCACTACTCTGTCTACTTGTCCGCCTGCTACCGCCAGCAGGACTTTGGCAGAATCGAATTCGACCGTTTTTGGTTCCCAAACCTAGAAGAGTTGTGGATTGTCAAGGTTGGGGAGATCGACCCTGCATGGATGATCCACGTGGACATGAACGCGCCGTACGAAGTCCGACTGAAAGAGCTGGCTCGACAGTTCCGGTACTGGGTGGACGAGAACATCATTGAGATGGCGCCGCTGGACCTCAACGATCCCGAGTCTCAGGCTGTTCTGACTGAAGGCCGATGCGGCAAGGAAGACTGCCACGAGCTCAACAGGGGGCGCAGCAAGATGGTCTCCAAAGTTGTCTTCCTCGATGGCAAATACGAGGCTCCCGAAGACGGCAATGACTGGGTGCGAATCCTGCCGTGGCATGTTGATGAGGAAAAGGTCAAGGGAAACCGAACGTGTGAGAACAGGATGAGATGGGTTTTGGTGGAGAGAATCTTGACGTTTGATTTGCAGTGGGAGGGTTGGAGTGAGTCGGGATGGGAAGTTAAGCGGAATAGGAGGACTCCCAGGTGAAGGCCAGGAATGAGCTTGCCTGGCTAACAAGCGGGCCACGGCAGGAACAAGATTGACGAGATCCAGAATCTTCAACTCAACTCTTGTGAAACCTGGCCCAACTCTTCCTACACGGAACAAACTCTCTTGGCAGATCAACCTGAGCCAGATCGCACCCAGAGTCGATGGCTGATGATTCTTGATACTCACGTGAGGGATCGATGCAATCGAAGATGGCGCCTTGCATCGTCAAAGTTATGGATACAGAGGTGACGTGTCCGAGGTGCTGGGTGAATGAGAAGAGAGAGAGGTATGGCATCTATCCATAGTTGAATCACCCATCTAATGTTCCAGTAGGGAAGCGTGGTTTTGAAAGCAATTACGCCTTGAATACAACAGATATCGAGCTGCTGCTGAGCCACGATTCGGCTGGAAACGATGGTTCTGACGCCCAGTTGCTCTCGGTCCATCGCAATATGAGAATCCCTTGTTCTAGGCTTGTCGAGAAGCGACTCAAATCAAGTGTTGGACTGTTGGGGAGGGGTTGGGCTCAGAACATCTTCATATGAATGGGGTTCTTGCGTCGGCCATTCCCAAGACAACAGTTCCGTGGCAGCCCTGACACCGCGAGTTAGCTCAAGAACCGGGGCAAGAGTTGCTTTGTTATTCACACTTTCATATCCCAATGTCTCATGTGTTAGTTTCTGGATATGTTTCTAAACTCCTCCGTTACCTCTGTTTCTTCCTTTCACTATGCCTATACTTCATTCAGCCCTGAATCATCATTTACCTAAACATGCATACTCACAGTCAAATCTCATCATGCTGGAAGTTTCTTTTTTTTTAGTTTTGTTTTCATTGTTTAGACTTTTTTCTTTGAGGCTATCGTCGTTTTCCTAAGTTGTCAGACTGCGCATACATATATAACAACACGAGACTTTCTCTCACGGCCCCTTTGCCAGCTTCAACTCACACTTATATGTATTACAACACGAGCCTTTCTCTCAAAACTCTTTTGCCAGCTTCAACTCACACTTATATGCATTATGACACGGGCGTCTCTCTCAAGACTCTTTTGTCAGCTTCAACTCATACCTGGCACCATGGAGGAGAGTTGGACTAATGATTCCCCGTCTGGTGGTCCCAGTGAATTCCACCTTTTCCCGGCTCTGCCACCAGAGCTCAGGTCGATGGTATGGGAGTTCGCTTTTCAACCGTCCATGATCGGCACCTGTCGCATCCCCGCGCAAACATTCGAGCAGATCGCCAGGGTCAATCAAGAGGCTGCCTATATCGCCAGCCGAATACGCACTTTCTGGTTCCAGGACGATTCTTGGTTCTGGCGGCCGTTCTTCCCATCGATGGACACGTTTCTAGCCGACAATATGATGTTGCCCTTGATGGTGCGCAATGACCCATACCCTTTTGTGAGGCTTGCAGCTATCTTCGATGACCTGGAAGACTTTTCCCTGCGGCCAGACCTTGGGGGGTGTCAGATGGAGGCCTTGAGCATTGACAGCCTGCCATCTCTGCGCGAATTCAGCATGATCTGCCAAAGGGCGCCGGTATGGTGGTGGATCAAGGGGTACCGGATGTACGGGCCCGAGATCGTCAGCGTGCCAGAACCGGATAGTGCTTGGTTTTGGGGCGAGGAGAGAGACTGGGCTATAGAAGCATCTCGTTTCTTTCAGGAGAGGGGTATCCAGGCCGACACTGGCCTGGTATGGCCGAACGATGATAGCTCGAAGGACCCCTACTGGAGATATTCGACCGCTGCCGCCGTTGCAAGGTCCTGGCTGTGGCAGGATAGGAACAAGAAAGACTCTCCTTTCGAGGGTCTCGCCATAGACTCCTTCCGTTGTCCAATCCAGCCTTTCTTGCCACGCATCGGCCTACTGGGGTACTCGGAGAGCGAAGGCTCGATTGGCGGCCATTGGGCCGGGTTCCGATACTACAAGGAGACAAGCCGAGTTCAGTTCACGCCCCTTGCCTGGCACGAGATCAAGGACCTTGCCTTCGCGGGGAGGGACAGGTACGGCAACATCCCAGACATGGTGGTGCGCGTCTGGATCATGGACGCGGGTGAGAAAGCGCAGCCCAAGATGGATGCTCACCACGCGTGGAGAGACCTGCCGCAGTATGTGCCTGATGAGGACTCGACGCTGACGCAGATCCGGCAGCTATGGATCGCGACGGCGGAGAGGCTTGGGACTCCCTTGGGTATAGGGCGGACCATGATGCCGGACATATTTTCGGGCCCCTGAGTGATGGATGGTTTGACTGCGGATATCGACTCGCGTCGCCGCTAGTTTACCTCTCACGGAGTAATATGGAAGCCAAGTTGCGTCCTAATCATATTTAGACTGCCCTTCGAATGCAACATGACCAGAGGGGTCCTGGACGGTCAACTCTTCTTGTCAAAGGGGATCCATCGACGATGGGTGTTTAGCAAAGATGGGTTGTATGCAGGATAAGGAGAGACAACCAGTGGTGTTAGGAATGGTTTATTATACTTGCCTAGAGATAGAACGGCGAGCTTTGGGTGCGGTCTTATCACTGAGCGGCCTGAAAGAGAGAGCCGTGAATGCATAGTTATTTCTGTGGACATTATGTAGACATTTCAATACAGATAAATTGTCTACATAATTCAAAACTTCTACTGCCTGAAAAATCATACTGGCATTGCTCTTTTTTCTTCACTCTTCGTATCGAGATTTAGCACAGGTTCCCATCATCAACCAATATTCAAACAAACAACGCTCGCCCCTCATGTCCAAACGGCCCTAACCTCTCTCCCCCGACAGAGCATTACAGGCCTCTCCTGCTGCTTCTCATATTCGAACTCCGTGACCAGTCCCCAGCCGACTTCCTCAGTCTGCTACCCAGGCTTATACTAGCTGCCGAGAGGTGATGCATACGTGACGGAGCCGCCGGCTCGACCCTCTCCCAATCGCGAGCGACTGCCTCGTCGTCATCGCTTTCTCCCAGCGCTGGGCCCGGCAACATGGGTAGATGCCGTTGTCCCTTCAACATTGCGCCTTGCAGAGCCGCCCAGGACTCGACCTGTCCATCCGCCGCCTCCAAGACGCAATTACACTCGTCGCCTGCAGGACACTCTGTTTCCCCTGCGGCATGCCACTCCGCGAGACACGCCTCGTGGCTCGCGCACCCACAGGCCAGGCATGGTGGGAACAGCGCGTCGATCGGCTCGAGACAGTACACACATTGAAGTTGACTCTGAGTGCGGTGACAACGATCGCAGGACCCCACGGCGCCGCCCACTGTTGAGTCAGTTGAAGTGTATCGGAGCGGCTCAAGCTGCGTCTCGTGTATTCGGCATACTCCAGTGACATCGATGCCACGACCAGATGCCAACAGGGCCTGGAGTTGATCCTTCTTCCCCATTGCGATAGGAGAAGAACTGGGATGGATGTTGGGCGCGCTTCCGCTAGCCGCATCGTGAGTGGTTGTTGAGCCGTGGAAACTGCCGTCACCATGCCCGTTAGAAATGTCCTCCTTCAGCACATTGAATTTCATAATCTCCAGCCTCGCCAAGGGCTGCCTCCACATCTGCAGCATCTCGGCATAGGCATATCTATAGTTGGCGTAGATGTCGGTCTTGCTTGATTCTAGTAAGGGTGTAGTCAACCATCCATCGTCGTCGAAAATGGATTGGTCTTCCATGGCCACGGTAACCTTCACAGGAACCAGGGGCAACAATTCGTCTCTTCGGTACTCGTCGTCATCTAGAGATGTCCTACCACCACTAGAGTCCATAGCCGTCGAGGCACTCCACGTCACGTTCCCTGGAGCGAGACTGCTGAGTATAGTTTCAGCAGGACTCGGTTTCTTTCGACCATGCCCCGGGGGAGATGACGAGTTCCCTGCCGTAAATGAGCGCGGGAGATTGGCTGCAAATGCCGATGCAAAACCAGAGTTCGCTCTCGAGAGGAAACGGGCATTCGGTGAGGTAGACACGCTCGGGGGAGGTTCGAGCTCGCCTAGGTAGCCTTTGAACTTGTTTGGGGGAGTCTCTCCACAGGAGTACGAGTTCGATGCTGGGTCGCCGCTCCAGATGCCGTCATCAGACGCCTGTGATCCAGCGTATTGGGCGGGGGTATGGAAGGTCATTGGGGTTGTGAATCCCGAGTTCGTGAAGCTGTGGCTATAAATATTCCACAGCGAGGCATCCATCGGAAAGTAGTCGAGTGAGAACGACGGCGCCTTGAGTGGGAGCGGTGTATCTGGCTGTGGCAGGTGAGATTCAAAGTAGGCCACGCTGTCTTGGGCAGATGATTCGCTGAAGAGACATGAGAGCATGGCCAACATCTGAATGTCTGCAATCTTCTCGAAGTAGGTAAACAGATCCATAACGAAGTTCTTGGCCAGAGGATGCTTCCCCCACTTCACCCTGCCCGAAAGAGTGCCGTCAACCACAGTGAGGGGACCCTCAGATGAAGACATATCTCCATGGCACTTTGATACAACATCATGAGCAATGACCAAGATAGAGTCGCGCCTCTGGTTGTGTCCCAGCAACTCAAGCGGGATGCCCTTCTTCAGCAGAAGGCCCAGGTATCGCCATACATCGAATAGGTCCTTGGCGCCATATTTCTCGGCAATCAGGGCGTTGTGCTCGCAGACATGAGCACCATCGCCGAATATGGCATACTCTCGAGCAAACTCCTCCTTCGATGGGAGCAGACCTCGCAGATCATGGATGGAAATCAGACTTCTAGGTCGGCCAGCCCGTCGACGACTAGTACCAGTGCCCGTGCCCGTGCCGACTCCAGTGCCGCCGCCGCTTGATCGAATGGACCGGTCTTCACTCCATGTCTTTCTGAACTGGCGGCTAGGGTGGTACCACAGGCTGATCTTGTGCATCGATGTCGACTCCGAATCGCTCGACGAAGAGGACGAGGAACCAGACGCAGACGAATCAGAGTCGCCACTAGACGCCGAGGCGTCTTCTGCCATGAACCTCTGCCTGGGACCCAGATCGTGCGCAATCCTACCGAAACCAGCAAAGAAGGGCTCTCCTTTAGGACGCTCCCGATAAGCTTCTGTCACCGTCGAGAACAGCACCCTCGCCTTCTCTTCCTTTGTAGGGAAGAAGCAAACGAGCCGCCCGTTGAAGGAGAACCGAGCGCCACACGTCCTAGGCGGCGGCGGCACAATTGTCCTGTTGGGGGGCGCAAGAGCCGTCTCGGTCTCGTTATGCGGCACAAGCTCCTGAGACATAGAAGCCGAGCCGCCGGCTGGTATGTCCTCATCCGATTCGCTTGAACTCTCGTCGGCGAGCCCATCGAGGTCGTCGTCAAGATCACGGACATTCTTAAAGGTCGTGCTGCCCTCCAAGTCAACCTCGCCCAAAAGATAGGTAAAGGCGACTTCGAGACAGTTCTGCTTCCTCTGCAAGAACCGGTTGGCTAGTTGGTGGATCTCCCGGTCGAGCTTCCTGTGCGTCTCGGCAGCCATGAACGAGGTCTTCTCGATATAGAACCTCGGTGCCCGAGACTTTGGATAAGCAGTGGGAATGTCGATCCTTACTTTGATAAAGATGGTTTCTCCATCCACACCCCACGGTCCGTTGAGTGAAGCATTAAGACTCAGGTTATCCATATCGATGTTTTCCCATCTCACTTTAGGAAGTTTCGTGCTCACTCGAAGGAGCTCTTCCTGGATAGTGTCTGGCTCACCCCATTCGTCATCTGGATAGCCATGGTTAAAGATGCCCGAGTCCTTTGAATGGAGTCGTTTTGCATCTGTTGACGCTTTCCTCTTGGTCATTGCGATACCCTTCATCCAGCCGATCTGCGACTGACTCCGGTCCAAACCCCGTCCCGAAGTGACCTTGGCTTTCATCGAAGGGCCTCGCCAGGCGACTCCAATACGATTGTTTTGATTCCCAGAAGACCGCATTCCAAGCGTGAGAGCACTCTGACGATAAGTACTGCCGACAGGACGGTGGTCGCTCATAGTTGCCGTTTTCCGGTCGCGGTTCGAGCTCTCGTCTACCGTGCGGAATGTCTTGTAGGTAGCGCCTTTACGGGTGAGGCTTATGCCCTTTGCTGCAGGCCTCCCGCGAACGTGGCCAACAGAAGCTAGAATCTGAGCATCAGTGCATTGCAATCGAAGCTCGTTGTCAGAGCCCCAGGACACAAGCTGAAACTCGCGGTTATCCATTCCGTCTTCGCTTATTCCGCCACGACTCCTCCACAGAAACTCTTTGGCCTTGTGGTCTCCATGGCCGGGAAAGACAACAACCGGTTTAGTAGTCACCTCAACAGACTCTTCGCCAAACCTTGTGTCGTACATATACAGGTCACCCGGCTCAGTTTGGGGCATCGCCAGGAGGCCTTGACCAAAGGGTGTATGTCGGGCTCTCCAGACCGGAAACCCGGTGTGAATAACATGCTCCAGCTCATCTCCATCCTTGGCATAATCCCAAAACTTAATGGTCTTGTCGATGGAGCATGAAACGATAGCAGTCGGTCGTGTTCGGTTCCAGTCCAAGCCATAGATCTTGGAACCATGGGCTTTGATCGT
The DNA here is from genome assembly GCA_013623725.1 of Fusarium robinianum. Lineage (NCBI taxonomy): Eukaryota > Fungi > Ascomycota > Sordariomycetes > Hypocreales > Nectriaceae > Fusarium > Fusarium robinianum. The sequence goes on along the minus strand of JABFFI010000419.1, from coordinate 44,047 downwards.
CTTGAGGGGCTCCGATGGCCGTCGCTCATCCCAAATATGAAGCCACTGATCATGAGCCGAGGCGACGATATGAGGAGACTGGCGATTGGACTTGACCTGAGATGCGCCAGCAGTCCAATCACAAAAGGTGAGAACAGGCTGCCGCGGTTTCCTCAGGTCCCACGAATGGATGTAGCCATCTACGGAACAGGTTGCCAGGAAATCGGGATGGTGGGCGGACCAATTGACGTCGGTGATAGCCCGACTGTGGCCCTGCAATGAGTGTTCAATAGCACCCGAATTCGAATCCTCTCTGCGGTTCAGGTTCCAAACGAGAGCGCGATGATTTGCTGTAGACACTAGCCAATAGTCTCGGGCGGCAAAGGGTGACCACTGGGCGTCAACGACGAGCCATGGTAGACCGTGACTTCGGACTCGCCGCGGAGGGCTATAGGGAGAGTCTAAATCGATGATTGCTAACCCATCAGGGCTAAGAGAGAAGAAAGAAAAAAATCGAGTCAGCCACGGAAGCATCCCGATATCAAAGGTTTGTCTTGCACTCACGAAGCCAAGGCAACGTCCCTTCCAGAGGGCGAGATAGTCGCCGAGCCAACGAGGCCATCAACGTGAATGGTTCCATCGGCCTCGAAACTCTCACTATCGAAAGCTGACTTGATAGTTTTGCCCTTCTTGGGCAGGTCGACGAGTTGGTCATAGGAAGGCATGATGATGGCCACGACAGGAAGCTATCACGATGCGTCTCATATCGAAGCTCATGCGAGGCCAGTGAAGCTCCGCGACGGCAAGACTATGAGTTAATGTACCATAGAAGGGTTCTAGATTGATTTTAAGGGTCGCTGGATTGAACCATAGCTCGTTTGATGTGACAATGAGGGCCGCGTGACCGTCGGCCGTGATAAAAAAAGGTACGCGTTCGATGGATGAGGTTCGATGTAGCAAGCTCCATTTGCCTCCCCTCCCGTCGAGCTGCCCCTGGCACACACTCGACCAGGTGGGTTCCTTAGGTCAGCCAACAGTGCAATAGCATAGGTATGGGTAGGCGCACCAAGTACTTCCCTTGCAATTTTTTGCAGTAAAGATACATTTCCCCCCCCCGCCATCATGGACACCTAAAACGGAATCGACCACCGCCTTATCGGGGCGCATGTCGTGACTTCCGCCGCCAGGTGACAAGGAAATTACCCAGGTAAGTACCTATTGAAGGTATTGGGGGGATTTCCTCGTCTTCAGCTCAACAAGAGACTTCTTATTACCGTATCCCGTTTGATTAGTATTGTCTCCTTCGCTCATCCTCTCGCTTTTACCGCCGTCTCTCCCCCCCCCCCGTCCGCCACCCCAAGCTTTTTATTCTCCATACCTATTACTCACAGTCCTATTCCCTTGACAAACACCTACCGTCCGGCTCTCCTCCGCTCCGTACCTACTTCCCTCCCGTCTGCCCCGCCTCGCCGCCAGTCTCTCGACCCCTCCAACGAACAGTCTTGATCACGCAGCAGAAACGACCAAAGACTTTATACACCCGATAATCGCGGTGTATAAACGCTAGAACCTATAAACTCGGTTCTGTAAATCCTACGTCCAACAAGCAAGTCCATCCAGGTCTATCTATACATCGCCAAAATGGCTCTGCCGAAGCGCATTGTCAAAGAAACCGAGCGGCTCATGGCCGAACCGTAAGTCACCCCCCAAGTCTCTTCCCTTAGTTCTCGACCACATCTAACGGTCAGCGCGATACAGTGTCCCAGGTATCAGTGCTGTCCCTCACGAAGATAACCTGCGCTACTTCGACGTCGAGATCCATGGCCCTACCCAGTCCCCATACGAAGGTACGCACACGAGACACTCCCGAAAGCGGTTCTACCCTGTTAGGTAGACGGTCGATATCTGACTCTTGCAGGCGGTGTCTTCAAGCTCGAGCTCTTTCTTCCCGACGACTACCCTATGACCCCTCCGAAGATTCGATTCCTTACCAAGATCTTCCACCCCAACGTGGACAAGCTCGGTCGCATCTGCCTTGACGTCTTGAAGAGTGGGTTTATTACTCTAGTCCACGGTGTAGCCATGCGCACTCCTAACATGGTATCCTAGACAACTGGTCCCCCGCCCTCCAGATCCGAACCATCCTTCTCTCGATCCAAGCCCTCCTCGGCGCTCCGAACCCTGATGACCCCCTCGCCGCCGATGTTGCTAAGAGCTGGAAGGAGGACGAACAGGGCGCCATCGCGACTGCTAGGGAGTGGACCGCGAAATACGCCCAGTCTTGAAGAAGAAATAGGACCAGAAAAAGAAGGAGGACATAGGCAAGAATTAAGACTCGAGAGTCTCGGACAAGGAACCACGAGCATGCGCGCAGGGAGTTGTCGGACCAGCTCTATTTCGCACCGAGTAAAGAGATATATTATCCTGGAATGGGCACAAGGGCATTTGCAGGTTCATGCGAGGTGTTTTTCTCATAGATTTGGGTGCTTTTGGCCGTTAAAGAAGTGGTGCTTCGTTTTGTCTTTGAGAAGCTTGCCTCTGCCCAGTTGTTCACATCACAGTGTCGCCAGGATGGATCTGTATCCAGTGAGCACCCAAGAGGAGATCTTCTCTGTCGATGGCTGGTGCGAGGCAAACCAGCGGTCACCGCAAAACAAGAAGGCGAGCGTTCACTGGTGACTAGTCGGCATTGATTCACCTTCTCTGTTGACAGTTATTCACTTCGTTCTGCCTACGGGGAGCAGTATAAAAGACCTCGATCTTTCACTGCACACACTTATTTCCCTTCATCTTCTCATCCTCCTCAACCTTGTCCAATTCTGAGGACTGAGCAACGCAAGACCAGTCTCTCTTCCTTCAGGCTACCTGATCCCATCCTCCTCGTCTAGTATAAATCCTATAAACCCCCTAGGAGCTATCGCGCATCGCCACTCTTCCTCATTCTCGCATCGACCTACTTCCCGAGCCTGCACCGCGGAGTCTGACCCATTCCCTCCCCCTGAAACGAGTCCTCTGAAGCAACATGGAAGCTCAAGCGGGAGACTACAGCTACTTCAGCTTGCCGTCCGGTAGGCTCATTGCCTCCAACCCGGAGCTCTATCACCAACTCGACGCGAAGTCAAAGGGCTACACCGAAGTCGCCCTGGCCTTTAGAGCCGTTGTCCAGTCTCACTGTTTCACGATGCCCACTATGTCCTGGGTCATTCACGGCCGTTTTGGACTCCGCGGCGACCTTGGAGCTTCCGATGGGTGGTCGGATGGAGGAACCAAGATTGTGGTCTCAGCCCCTGGGGGTGACGTATGTTCCGGACCCTATGCGAAGCGAATATCTCTTGTAAATTTCATCTAACACTCTGCAGGACTTTCTCGTCGTTTACTTCCCCTTCTCCTGGAACGTCTGGCTGCCTCCAAGCGACTACGAGGCGATCTGCGTCAACATCAGCGAGTTCACCCGTCGCATGCCCGGCACGCTCTGGCAAGCTCTCACCAAGCTCAGCCGGAGTGAGGTAATCATGGGCTTGATGTCGGATAAGTTCACCTCTCCCCAGTTGGAAGAGCTCGAGGACTTGATTATCCACTACCCCGTGGCGAGCTTGGAGGAAGTGCTTGGCCCAGGCCCCTATGCTGCCGAGTTCAGCTTCCACTCGGGACAGCCTATTGGTGTTGTCGGCTTGGACACCGCCCTCCATGGATGCATTCCATGTAAGACGGCTATGCAGAGCACGGTCAACGATCTTACCAAGCAGGTTAAGACTTTGAATGACGTCGTTACCAAGCTGAAGGACCACACGCTTGCTGACCGGGCCAGCGCCTCACACGAGTCTTCTGATCCGGGTCCCTCCCAGTTACCCAACTATCGCTTGAGATTGCAGAAACCACTTGTCGTTCGGCCCGTGATTACAACGCCTGATGCCACGCCGCCCGTAAGCCCCCTCGGCGGATTACGACGACCCAACAGAATCTCCCCGGTTGAGGGGCGCTACAGCCGCAACTCCCCCAAGAACAACACTCAGGCCCAGTCCCAGCCGTTTTGGCAAGCAGGATCCTCGAGTTCCTCCAGCCCTTTTTCACACCGATACAGGGCCTCGGCCAACCCCAACACCCAAGCCACCGTCGCTCAAAGTGATGACCAAGATGTCCCGGACCCTGCCAGCGAAGACGTCGAAGAGGCCGAGACCATTCGGGAAGGATCTGTCGGTGGTTCCTGGGACAGCAGTGATTCTTGGGGCTCTGTGCCGGGGGACAGGTGGTAGACAACCGCCGGTGGCACCTTTTCCATCCAGGTATGGCTATGCTGGAGGCGGCTCTCGGGGCGAATTATCAAATCGGAGAGCGGGATGCTCTCAGGGTTTGTGCCGAATTTCGGAGGTATTCTGACAGCACTTCATGAGTGCTTTGGCTTGATGGTATATGAGCCACAGGGACGGAGACGAATCGGGGGATGACACAACGGAGGGAATGAGATTCGAGGTATTCAGAATTGCATTGGGAAACTCATTTGTAACTAAAAATTTTATCTCGATAACTACAGCATTCCCCAATTTGTAGTTGAATGAGAACGTGATGACTGAGTAGCTACGTGGGGATGAACTCGTCCATAATTTTTAACAGGTTGATAGTAATCCTACGGCGGCCTCCTCCCTACACAAAAAAAAAAGGAAGTCGCGGGGATAGAGTGAAAAAAAAAATACATAGGGCAAAATAGTGAGTTGTTGTCGGTGTTTAGCCCTACAATCATTCTCCATGCTGGTTGAACAAGAATAGGAATAGCAACTTATATCTACAGATCTCATGTGGATAGGGAGTTGGCAACACAGGTCGCTTCAGTCGGCGATAAGTCAACGAACAAATAATTGACACACATACAGAGATATAGAAAGAAATATTTTATTGAAATAGGTATCAAGGGAAAACAGATTTCAGTTGCTCCCGTGAAAATATTCCTAGCCCTCTCTTGAACAAGAGAAAAGGTGTCGTCGAATTACCTATAACTACCGGGTAGGTCAAGGCGGCCAGTGTCCATGCATCAACAACTAGATCAGCAACACCTAAACACACATAGATTGAGAAATATGTACTTCCTCGTTCTGAACAATAAACATATCTTTATGAAGAGTTTGAGAGTCGCTACGGGGTTCTGGTCGGTCTTTATTCAAGTTGCCCTTTTTGGCTCGGTCGAGCGGATGAAGGCAACTCAGATTTACAAGTTTGTAAGTGCGAGCACAGCCCTCGTACGAACTTCTATACTTTGCAACAACACGGTCCATGAAATACTCCAATTTTTGCATGATCGGGGTCATCTAAACTGGACTCGGTCTGCCCTGGCCTTCCGGCAGAACAATTAAACATGAATACTTTGATGAAGACAAGCCAGACGAATAAGATATATACGACATGACTTTCAAAGACTCTTTTAAAACCTTTTTCGGTTGTGGAATTGTTTCTATCATTCGCTAGGAAACTAATCTGGCAGGGTTTTGGTCTTTTCTTTCAGGATGGGATTTCCCTTTCATAATACCACACAACTCGAACAGACCCCACGGGATGGAAGAGGCCGCATGGAGCACAGAGGAAATGATGTAGATAGTTGTGGGTATGAGGAAAACCTGGGTTCTGCCTCGGGTTTTCGTATCTACAATGCTAGAGTACACAACGCGAAGCCGGGAAGCGGATGTCGCGATTCGATTAAACCATAGCCAGGTCGCCGAACTTCTCCTGTAGAGGGTGTCAGAAACGGGCGTATCAAGGGAGTACGGGGAACGTACCTTGTAACCAGGGACCATCCATCGTCCCTTGGAAACGAGCTGCTCGGTCTTCTCGTCGATCGACTTCTCGGCGGCGGCAACCTCGTCCTGTGGAGTGTGAAAATCGGTTCAGCGCAATCGGATCTGGTGATACGTACGACAGTGAGGTCCTCGAATGGTCGGGCCTCCTCAATGTTCTTGAGGGTGGCGGCAAGGTCCTTGAGCTCCAGGTCAACGGCCTGCTTGGTAGCCTCGGCGTTCTTCACGGCCTCGCCCTCGAAAGCATCAATGGCCTTCAACTGTCGGCTGACATCGTAGGTGATGGGCTTGAAGGCGTTGAATCGCCTCTCGATCTCGTCAATGACGGCCTGGTTCTTGAGGACGGATCGGTAGTGGGAGAAGTCGACAGCCGTGGGCTGCTCGGAGAGCTGCTGAACCTTGCGGCGGACGTCCTCGTTGCGCTTCTTGAAAGCCTGGAGGGAGGCAACGGTCTGGCCACGGAGGCCGAGGGAGCTGGTGACCTTGGTCCAGTCAAGCTTGAGAGCTGCGCTTCGCTGTTCGGAGAGGAGAAAATTAGCTCATGGCTTCGGAAGTCGTGGCGGCGTGTGATCGGGGCCGGAAGAGCGAATTGACGGCATCTAGGGTCAATTACACGCGCCAATTGATGAATTGGACTTACAGTCGCCATTTTGAAGGAGGGTTGCGATGTCGAGGGAGCGGAGAGGTTGATCTTGATTGATGTTGATTGACTTTGCCGAACTTCGCCAGGAAACTCCCGGGCACTAATCGGTCACGTGATGCGCCCCGGAGATCCGCGAGCGGCGGCCTCGGAACCCCTCAATGACATGGAGAATTGACAGCCAGGGAGGGTGAGGGGTCGCGCGAGGGATAGGATCATGGGAAATCAGGAATTGTAGTATCATGGGGATTTCACCACGACCACGAAGGAGATCACCCCAATCAGCTGCTTTAACCACACTATGTAGTAACTTGGAACCCCCCTAGGCCGTTGACACGCGCAATTGCATTCACTGTACAATGTTCCATCCACCCAGCCGAACGCCGAGGCGTCCCATGAATCGAGTCTGCATAGAAGGAGGGAGTCATATTCCATTCCCTTCAATTGATTTCATTGATGGGCATCAGCCCTTTTCAGGACGGCCGAAATCCGCCGAGAACTAATACAGAGCCCTATTTCCGCCCCATGCTTCTCGCATTTTGTGCGCAAGATCCAACCTGGTCAGAAACTTCATGCCTAGATACTCAGTGCCATAATGGAGTTTACGATGTCATTATCGTTCTCCTTCAGTGCCTTGATTGCCTTGTTGCGACTGACGTTGGCTTGAGTCATAACCAGCTCGATATCCTTATCCTCAAGACCGTCGGCATCGACCTCTTCGTCATCGTCGTCGTCATCGTCTTCCGACTCCTCCTTCTTGGCCTCTGCGGACTCGACAGCCTTGCTGGACTCGCCGTGGTTGTGACCAGCGTGGTCGGCCTCGGCGTTGGCAGCGGCGAGCTGCTGGGCAGCAGCTTGTTGGGCGGTGGCGTTGATGTCCTCAATCTTGGCCTCACCGAAGACGCTGCGAACGGTCAGAAGAGCCAGGAGAAGTAGGGGTTCTGGTGAACTCACATGTAGGTGTTGCTGTTGGGGGACTTGTACACCTCGGGGTTGTTGATGACGAAGAGGATCTGGGGGCACGTGGTTCAGTATGGTCCGTCCTCTCTCTTCCATAGCCGAAGCTGTAGCCGGGCGTCGCTTCCACTCACGTTCTTAGGGCGGCGGAGAGTGACACGGGTGATGCCAGGGACACGGGTGAGGTGCAGCTTCTCGAGGGCCTTGCGAGCCTTCTTCTCGTTGCGGTTGTGGATCACGGCGGTAGAACCAGCAGGGAGGTTAGCCTCGCCGACCTCCTCGACCTCGGAGTCGTCGCTGCTGTCGTCCTCATGGTCCTGCACGATGGTCTTCTTGGGCTCCTCGTCGGGCAGCTCTTCAACTCTGGGGTTCGACATTTTGGCGGGCTGGTGTGGGCGGCAGATGTTAGTGAATACCACGCCAATTCGTCAAATGAAGAAGTTGTGCCTAAAAAAACTCTCCCCACAGCCGAGGAAATTGTGCTCCGAGGACCACGGGAGAGACAAGCGACAGCTGCACACTTACTGGTTATTTTTTTCTGGTCCCAGGGGCGTCTGTTTGCTGGTCCGGTCACTCACGTCGTCTTCGTCGTTTTGTGATGGATTATGCCACAGCGAATTTCTAGGGCTTGGTGGGAGGTGGGAACTACACATTATTAGGTAATCAAACTTTCGGGATCGCTCGTGGAGGCAACTTCATAAGAACAACCCCCCATGACGATAGAAATCCATGGGCCAAAAGAGAATGATGGTGGTTTCATTGGATGACTTCATTGATTCTTGTTTTGGGAGGGTATTTGATTGTTTTGATTTTTGGCTACATTTCACATAGAATCCTCAAAGCTTTTGTTTTTTTTGTGCTCCTGATGCGTTGAATTCACTTGATCTCAGAATTTCCGTATTGACGCCGTTCATCGCAACGATGAAATGTGACATACAGCCTTCCAGAACGGAGCAAAAGAGAATCCAGCAGCCTCTATGCCGCCGTGATATGTTTTCTGCCCAGTTCCTTGCCTCTCGATCTAATCCCGACCTGCAAGCACCTCCGTTACTCCAACTTTAATGACCCATTTATGCGGCCTTGATCTTAGCCAAAGCCTTGCGCTCCTCGAATCGTTGCTGCTTCTTGAGTCGGAGAACCTTGAAGCGGTCGAAGTCGGTAAGAGCCTTCCTCCGCTCAATCTGATCCCGCTTCTTGGCCCAGTTGGTCTGCTCCCACTTGGCGTCGATCTCGGACTTCTCCCAGAGCTTTCGGACGGCACCGTTTCGCGATCCGCGGATCAGGCCCTCGACCGAGAGGGAAGAGAGGAGCACCTTGGAGAGGGGAAGGGCTTGTCGGGGAACGGCGAGCTTAGGGTTCGAGGAAGGACCATCGACGAGAACCTGGCGGCAGGTCAATATCATGCGCTCGGGAAACCAGGGACACCAAAACGTACTCGCTTGTGATCAATAATCTCGACGATAGCGGCGAGGCGGCCCGCGTAGGGGTGGTCGCCGTTGATAACAACGACACGGCCAACCTCAACGAGGCGCCAGTTCGATCCCTCAATGACTGCGTCGCCCATTTTGACGGTGATCTAAGCAGCGGTCGGTCAGTCGAAAGTTCTCAATTCGCGCGCAGTGAATGTTCGGGGATTCAACTGCGATCGTGGGAATCGTGGTTCATACCAGTTGTCGATAATGCTGTCCCGTTCGGAGGTGGATGTTTTGCTGGAGCCTCGTAACCTTGAAATCGCTAAGGACTTTTTGATCGCTCGGCTACAACGCGTGTGCGGGTTAGAAAATCATCCTGTGCCCTAACTAAAATTCGCGGGAATATGTTTTGCCGCAACCGACAGCCGGGACGAGGTCGGGAGCCGCAGCCGCGTGCCGTGGTGACGCACGGACCAGGTCTGGATCTGGAGCTTCAAAAGAAAAATTTCTGGAACACTTCTTCTTGAACTCTCCATCATTCTTCTTCAGCTTCGTTCTCCAAGGTTCTCAGCGCCAGAGCTCTGAGCGGATTTTGAGCGCATCAAGGTAAGCTTTCAGCCCATTCATTTCCCATTTCTTTGCGACCACTAGGATGAGGTAATTTGCGATTGATTCTGCTCGATGGCTCTCTTTCGCCGGAGTAGCTAAGTCGGGCGGATAACTGATATTCAATTTCTTACATATTCTGAATGCTTTGTCTTTTCCATCTTTTTCTTGCTTCCTCGGTCGATGCAACGGTTAGCTAACCAGCATTGGCAGTGATGCGCGCAGCCGCTCGATTTCTCAAGGTCCTTTTCCGAGCATATCTGGGACTTCAACCAATCTTCAAGGAGTTGATTGAAGGCTGGATCCATCCTTCCCTGGAACAGAGTTTAACAAGACTTCTCCAGTTGGTTTAAGTCTGCAGTTTTCTTCTGTCTGTCTTCTACCTGTTGGTAATCTTCGTAATAATAAAATAAATAATTGTATATGGAACTGCCTTGCTCCCTATTTAACGTGACACAATTTGATTGATCCTAAGCCTTGCGCTTCAAAATCTCGTGTTCCTCTGCTTGAATGTTCGCGTCAATCTCGGCGCCCTTGGACGGTTCATTGCCGTGCATCTTGGCCTATGGCCCTCGCTGTCAGGATATGACGTGCGGTCGGGAAGGGAATACGTACAGGCAATGTCGGGTCCTCCTTCGACATGGCTGTTTCACGATCATCCTGGACCTCTGGCTTTCGCTGTGGTTTCATTGAGACAGATGGTCGCAGTGGCTCGGTCAATGGATCACAAACCTCCTCAGCAGCTAATCTGTTGGCAATAGTTCGCTGGTCCTCTGAACATGGTCAGCTCATGCCATGCGCTGATGTCAACCTAGGCTCCATACTCGAGTCATTACCGAGGTGTGAGTTGGAGACACCTTCGTGATATCGCTCGGCCGTCTTTCTCTCAGACATCCTGGCATTTCTCTGGTCGCCGGCCTCGTAGACACCGCGATTTCCGACCTTTGAGTATCCAGGCATGACGCAAGGTTGATTTACTAGAGCGTAAAGATATCTGGTTATGAGTAGGTGAACGCAATTGTGGAAAGAGTTGATGGTAGTAGATAGTGGCATTGCTGGGCTAGGGAACCATTTTGTAGTTCACCCAAGTCAGTTCTGGAGCATCTTTCTCCACAGTCTGACTTCATAGAGTACGTCATTAGGATGTCCTTCTGAATCGAGGGAAGAGGTAGAAAACCATAGCCCCTGCGCCATAGAAGAAAGACGAGTGCTTTGGTCCGGTTTTGACGTATTGTCAAGGCTCTCGACCTGTGAGTGGTGATGAAGCTCTCATCCTTGTGCCACCTCGCTCGCGATAAAGTGATTGAAAAGGGATACTACTTCCCAAGGCCAATCACGTTCTTGGGATGTGATATCTATCTCAACCGGGAACTAAGACTTGACGTGTAATCATTAAGGAGCACAGGCACCAGACCGAGATCAACTTGCAGATGATGAAGGCCTTTGTCATGTGCACATTTCGGCAAAAGCACATAGTTGATGTCCAATTGGAGAGGCCAGATGATCTGCAGGGGTCACGGAGCGACTGCTGTCATGTTTGTTGACTCAGCTAGATTGTCATTGATGCAGAATCCTGAACGCCACCGCGGAATCCAGCAAAACCGTTTGCGTTTGCTCCGGGAAAACGTTTTCGGTGAAAGCTGAAACCATTGTGATTGAATCGGCCGAAGGCGGAGAAAACAACATTCAGACAGGCTTGTTCACTGAATAATGTCAAGGGTCGAATCAAAGGTCAAAGAATGGGGGAGATGGACGGGTTGAAATAGAAGTCGTCTTGTCCCGTCGGCGAGGTGGAGGGGAGGTCCGGAAGTGGAGGGCACGGACCACCGGTACTTCCGAGCCATTAAGTCATCATTCGGCGAAGCAGGCAGCAGCTACACGGAGCTATCCCGAATCGGAGCATTCAACATCAACCTCCCACGAGCTCAAAGCAGAGATCGATCGATTCTCCTTCCACGATTGTCCTTCTACTTCATTCACATCCAATTTCACTCCTCTCACCCTCCTCACGTCGCCCAACATGTTTCGATTCGTAAGCTTGCCCCGGTCAATTCACATGGACGTCCCAATTGCTCACGATTCACGCAGCACAAGACGCTCGACATCGTCACGGTCTTCCACAAGGCCAGCTCCCCGGCCTCTATGAGGGTGGCCAACCTTCTCAAGCAGGTCTCTGCCAATGCCACAGCCGGTGCGACGCCCGACCAACCTGCGCAAACGGCACCTGCTCGTGAGCAGTTCGAGCTGAACATTACCGAGGAGCCCCCCACCGATGACCAGGTGAAAACTATTCTGGAGTATGTAGGGGCTGGCGGTATCTCCAACATTATCAAGGGCGCGAACAACGAGAAGGATGCCCTAAAGAAATTCAAGGAGAGCAAGGAGAACTTTCTGCGACCTGTGGTAGGTTTCTATTCAACCCTCCTTGTTGGCCAAGCTCTGCTAACTATACTTTTAGGTTGTGGACTGGAACAATGGCAAGGCCATTTCAGGCGATAACGAGTCTGAGATTCTGAAGCTTCTCAAGGCCCAGAATTAATGCCATTGTTGTTTTTTCCCCCATGAATGAAAAGGCCATAGAAATCCCCCCTATTGTATGTAACGAATCAGTCCTAACCTGTTGATCGAGTTCGGATGAAGGACCTTAATCACTGTGCCTCGACGTGGGATGCTTGTTAGCCGAGATGTGATACTGGATGATAGAGCTGTGAGTTGAGTCCCTGAACAACATGTCAACAACCATTTAGTAGCAACCTCGGCATCTAGGTAGGAAGGTTGATGCCCATGCCAACACTGGTGGTATTTTGATGACGATACAGGTGTGCATATACCGCGTCTTCCTCCATAGAGGTGCCTTGCTACGGTACGGTGGCCATCCTGTCACAGGCACTTCAAGTCTGCTTCGTTCACAGATGCCTTTCCCAGATCGGATACAATGAATCGCGTGTTCTTAGCCGGGAGGCTACAAACAGATTCAGTTTCCGGGAGTACGGGTAACCCCTGGGAAGGCGGTCGTGTGCAGCTAAGAAAACAGCAAGCATCCTTCTCTTCCATCCCCACGAGTTGCGCTCTTTCACCACCCGTCAAAACCAGCAGCCGTGTCTCTGACTGAGCCCAATAGGGTTGTCCTATTTCTTGTATTTTCTTGCGTTCTCATTGATGAGAAAACGTCTGAGCTCATTAGTCTCTAATCACCAGGCATCATCATCATTCACTGGTTGCCATCAGGCAGAAATCACTGCCAGTGCCAGCGGCAATGCAAATTCTTCCCTTTTGTTTTGATTCCTGTTTTTTTTTCTCTCTCCCACTTTTCCTTTTCACCTTTTTCTCCCACACGAAAACCTCGCATCGCGAACACAACCGTGAAGTTTTCCTCGACGTTCATCACAATTCGGATTCGACGTCAACTACCAGCCCCTGACGACCTCTCCTTTCTCGCGGAAGGTTCATCCCTCCCTTTCTCTGCATAACCCCTACCTCATCATTCCACACCCCGATATAGAACTTGAACCTTTTCTATCATCGGCATCTCACCCGTTGCGACGTTACCCCTTCTTCTCTAAAGGTACGCAAATCCACTCTGCATCATGGCACACGCACATCGGCCGGTTACTCTGGAGTCCTTCTCCAGCATCAGACCGTGGCTACACGATGCCTCCGTTGGCTCGAATACTTGAGGTCTTGATCTCTCCTCGACCGAGACCCAAGCAGCGGGCAAGCATGACATCCTAGAGCAACCACTAATGAAGGCGTCTACCTAGGGAACGAAGGCGTGATGGCGACCTCCTATTTTCCAAGCATGGGAGAGTCGGTTCCGCCTGTACTGAAGGCAGCAGACTTTCCGAGAGTTCGTGCAGACACCCAGCCGCCGAACCAACGGGATGTGTTCACTGAATTCTATCCTAATGGATTGCCCGTCGTCTACAAGATGCTCCAGACCCCTGGGCCTCGGGGTGTCGCTCAAACCTATGTTGAGGATAACTTGCCCGTAGGATTCTACACTAACCCGCCTCGACATGCCAAGGGCATCTTCTCGACCAAGAAGGGCCGGACATCGTTTCGCCAGATGGAGCATATTTTGCCTGCGCGACGAATCCATCTCTGGTCCCGCGATGAAATCCAATCGACATGCAATTCCCTCCGACGAATTTTCTGGGACCAGATGAAGGGCATGAAGCAACCCTACTGTTGGGATGATCTCTGGACCTACTTCGATGGCCATGATCTCTATCACTACGGAGCCCTGAATCTCTGGAACGTCATCAACCATCTCTTCGATGAGAACAAGATCATCTACATGGATCTCTCCAAGGAGATGGCTCTCCACATCGGCCACTGGGCCGACGAGTGGGTGTCAAATGAAGACAACAAGAACAAGCTTCTACTGTGGGACATCAGTCGACCTTTCGTCCGGATTCTGACCGATGAAGACTGGAAGGCGATTGGAAACATCCCGGATGACGCGATGCCTCTCATTGCCAACGCCCTCCGACATCGTTGGTCCTTGATGATCTCGCCGAGGTCTTCGGATCAAGAGAAGCCGGCCGACCTCATGAGCTCTTGTACCAGCAATAGCATCGAGAACTGGCTTGGTATGTTCTCTCCCCTTCTGTACTAATGTTTCGTCTCTAACATATGACCAGCGAGCCAGCAAGTGTTTCCAAATGATGGTCTTCCATCACCTCCTGAGACAACATCTCATCACGGTTCTCCGGCCTCTAGAAACATGCCCGCTCCCGTCTTCATCCAGAATGGAAACCACTACTTCCTCCCCCATGGCTATCTTCCCCCACCTCAGCAACGCGTATCCAGTGATGCTGTTGAGGCGTTGCAGAAATCTGCTGCCGCTGCTGGAGGCCCAAGCAACACTCAAAATGTTGAAAATGCTGGGTGTGTCATCGCTCATGGAAGCCATAAGTCATCAGCACCCCCCTCGTCCGGCCGCGGTGATAGCGGCTCAAGCTTTGGGACCTCATCAATCCCTCCCTACACGCTTCCTCCGCCGGCTCTGCCTATGGAGTCCCACGGAGTTTACAGTGAGCGCACCACCCCTCCCAACCCGCCTAACAACGTCGATCCTGGAAGCCACGAAAGCGAGGATTTCGAGTCTCTCACTCCCACGAGGAACCCCCGACGAGATCGTCAGAACCCGCGATTGGCGAGAGGTATCACTAGGGAGATGACCACGTCGTCACTTCCTACGTCTGCCGTTATGGGCTTTACAGAACTGGCATCGCAATCAAGGCCGCCCGCGGACCTTACCAATCAAGAGTCTCGCGCATCGCCGGATAGATCTCGGGCTGCTTAGAAAACACCCGAAGCTATGCAAGATGCCCCAGCCGAGAACCAACAGGCCCGGGCCAGCGAGGGTAACGGGGGAGCCCCGAGTCAAGCCATGGTTGGCGGACAACTAAATGTGTTGCCGCAGACATCAACGATCTTCAATTCGAATGGAGGGCCGGCTCACATGGCCAACCAGCAGCCCCCTATGATGAACCGAGGGCCTCACCCGCCACCCCCAGCAAACATGAACTTGGAGAGCCAGATACGAGGACAACTGACGAACTCGCATCCCAACATGAGCTTCCCCATCATGCCATCTGGGCTGCCTGGAAACGGTCCTCAAGTTCATTACGGTGGGCATCAAGTTCCGCAGCAGCAACGATCCGACAACTATGGGCCCGGGCCCGTCACGCCTGTTCGAAACAACGGCCAACGCGGTGGAAGCAAAAACCTCAAGAGTAACCGTCGCGGCTCGAACAACCAGCGGAATGCAACCGCCCCTATCTCACAGCAGCAGGGCAGACGCGACGGGGGGCCTTGGAACTCCGGCTCATGGCGCCGTCAAGGCTCAGGGACGATGCATTCAGTCTGTCGCAACTCTAGAAGGGCTCTTGCTACTAACGAGTTCGTTTACTGCCCCTGTGAGCATTGCGACTACCGGAACCGCAGTATGTATGTCAAAGTCACTGGACCAACTCTATTCCACGGGGTAGACCTGCAGACACGCATCAGGTATGGCCTTGGGGACCGCTTTGGTTTTGTTGAGGAAACGTTTCCTGTGAATAGCAAGGACTTTCCAGCATTCATCGTTCGGTAAGTTTTGCCTGAGCAACGAAAACGGTGTACTCTGCTTACTTTCTCTAGCTTTGCTACAGAAGAATCCGTTGCCCAGGCGCTGGTGTTTGGCGGTGCTACCATGGAAGAGCGGGGAGTCTCGGTCATCTTTTCTCCTGCGATGCGATCGAAGTGGATGTCTCTTCCCATGGGTCATCATCGTCCCAACCGGAGCAATAGTCATGAGCTCGTCTTAGATCCTAGACCTAGCCCGGCCGAACCCATGGGGCATTCTTCCCAAATGATGAACCAGCCCCATCTCCCCATGGCTCATGACAACTCTGTTGGCTCCGGACAGTTCGGGTCACTGACGATCCATCCTCCCGGACCGGCTCGAACCATGACCCGGGGATACAGCTCCGCCCACTACCACTCCACTCCGGGAGGCTTCATGCGGCCGGTCTTCCCTGGAGAACAACCTGCGACCACCCAGCCTGCTGCCAACTTTCAGCACTCTCAACACCAGGCTCAAGGCATGGTTACTATGCAGCAGCTATCCCCTACCCACCAGTATCACACGAGCCCTCCCCCGTTCACACCGACCTCCACTAACGAGAGCATCCAAGAACCTCGGAAGGGGAGCTTACAGTCCAAGCCTCCCTCGGAGGAGGCGCTAAGTGATGTTCAAGAAGCCGAACATGGTCCTGGGACTCCTGAAAGCATTGGAAGCAAACGTTCTGCGATTAAGGCCCGGGTTTCTCTTCCCACCACTCCTCAGAAAGCTCCCGAGCCTTCTGTGGTTTCCAACGAGGCCGTTTCCCGGGAGAATTCAGCCACCCCACCGGTTTCTGGCTGCGTCGAAGCTCGCCAGAGTACGCCAACGCCGAAGTCTACAGAGAAAGCCGAAGCTGAGCTGGAGCTAAAGCAACATCAGAATCCGCCCCCAGCTGTTTTCACGGACAAGCAGATCATGGAGAGGCGGCAAGCATGGGCTAGGATCTCTTTGCCTTTGGTCCGCCACAAGGGCAAAGTTGATCAAGACGGCGATAAATACGAGAGTTTTCAAGCGACCAAGGGCGAGGAAACTGAGACAAAGTCCGCCGTATCCGAGGCGTCATCGCCTATTCCAATTCTGACACCCGAAACTGGTAGCGTCTACGAGCTATCTCCTCACAGAACCTCTCGTCAAGTTTATGATGGTCCCTCTGGCTGTGCGGACGAGGCCGGTCATGCCGAAGAACAGGGAGATGGCAAGTCAGCGGCGACGTCACTCGCAGATAAGGTGCCCGTGGTTGAGAACAAGCGACAGACCGTTGACCAAACCCCTTCAGAAAGATCCTCCCGCCAAGGTGACGAATCGCCCCAATTATCAGCAGTCAGCACGACAACGATGGCCAACCCGGTTCTGTCCGTTCCCGAGTCTCAGACGGCTGCTCACCAAGCTAGCAGTCAGGAGCAGTCTACTGAGGTCCAACGGAAAGGGAAGAATGGCAAAAAGAAAACAAAGAAGAAGAACAGGAAGCCAGACGATGCTCAGGGGCCTCAAGTTACTCAAGATTCTAGTGTCGGCCCCGAGGCTCAAACTGACTTGCCCGCTCCCCCCAGCCATCCCCTTAACCCCTTTCCCAGCCAACGCAGCACTGCCACCTGCGAACAACCGGGGCCAGCAATGTTATCCCACGCAGAATCGACATTCCGTCAAGAGCCTCCCTCTCCCACTAAACAGCAGCGCGATGAAGTTCCACTCAACAACCAATCCGGCTCAACAAAGCGCAACAGGAAGCAAGTCAGTTCCCACGAATCAGGAACTGGGCTATCAATCGGCAAGGAAAGTGGAGAGTCACAAGTTTTTCTTGACGAGGGTCGCGGCCGCCAGGGGTACAGAATTGGTGCAAGTGGCTCAATTCGAGTGCGAAAGGGCCGGAGAGGCCGGCTTCTGATGACTGAACCAACCGTCCCAGAGCAGCAACCTAGAGCCCGAGCCATCCCTCATTTGCCCATCACTTCTGTCGAGTTGAGAGGTTCAGCGGAGGCTCAGCATGTTGGCGAGATTCCTGTCAACACGGTCAAGAAGAGCGGAGGAAACGTGACAAAGCGTCTAAATCCCCAGGCTGAGGAGTTTCGGTCGCCACCAAGGTCATTGAATTATGGCAAACCAACAAACCCAGTCGACTCGAAGGGCCCATCCCAAGATGATGTGAAGGTTCCTACCAATGACAAGAACGGCTCAGCAAACAACCTCCACAAAGGCAACAAGGGAGTAAAGAAACCCTCTCAGGGAAACGCGACCGAAACCCCGACTAACCAAGGAATTGTCAACACCGAGAGCAAGGGGCTGCGCATTCCTCCTGGCGACACCGCTGCACAGGCTCACAGGAGAAAGCCGTCCGCAGGTGGAAACAGGCGTGGCAAAGGAAAGGGCAAGGTTGTACCAGCCGAGGAAAGACAGGAAAACCGAGCTGAGCAGGTGCCCGAAGCGAGTTGTGACCAGAAACCTGAGAAGAAGGCTACGGAGAAGATTGGGCAAGTTCCCAGCACCCCAGAGGAAAAGACAGCCAAGGGGAAAGCCGCGTTGAACAAAGAGGACTGGCCATCTTTGCCTGGGCCGCGCGATCGGGCGCCCTCGAAACCGCAAACGCCATCGATCTGGAGCGCCAAGAAGACGACGGGTGAGGAGCGAGAGGCTGCGCAGACAACACCTGTGAAGAAAGGCCGACAATGAGACAGGCATGGTCGGCAGCGGCATGGTAATGGGATATTGGAAGTGAGACAGGGCATTAGTTTGTCGGTTTCTTGCCTTGATCTCTGGGGCAGCAACGACACCGCGTGCCCCCGAAAGATATCACGTTGAGGTAATTTTGGGCGCGTAACTAGTGTCTTGTTTAGTCGGGGCAACATTCTTGGTGTTGAGCTAGTTCGCTATCAATAAGTGTTGCCCATACTTCGCAGTAGTTACATGGTTTCTGTGAGATGTATGATGTGAGTTGAAGTCGCCGAGATATCCTGGATGGTCGGTCTTGTGTAAGGCCAAGATGTTGTGATTGACGAGCTCAATTTTAGTCTAGGAGTTTCCACAAGGCATGGGATATAAACGAATCACGGCAATCATCGACTATCACGGCCCAATGGCTGAACAAAGTCCAGTGCCCTTTGATATTCGTTTCGGGCAGCATCACGGTCCTTCGCCGTCGCTCACCGTATATCCACAGCCACTTATCACTGCAGGTTTCGAAACCTCTGCATGTGGTAGTTATACAATGCTTTGCTTCGTTTTTAAGGTAATTTCCACCTGTTTATATACATCGCCGTTCGTGATCCCATGCCGTCGGACTGAAAAAACCCTCTCCCCGTCTTCTTCCTCTCATTGCGGAGGTTGGACAAGGCCGGCGACGGTCTCCTCGATCTGCTTATCCGACAGACCTTCAAGGATCTGGGACTTTTCGGTACCGAGCTCTGTGTGTTGTGTGAGTACGGGGGATCGATCATCAGGATTGGTAGGTCTAAGGTTGTGGGTTTAGGTTGTTCGGGTCGAGAGGATGGTAATTCCATTCCAGGTGTTGGGGTATGTGTTAATGCGAGGTATAAGGGATCAAGACGCACCGTATCGAGCGTAGACCTTGGGCTGGGTACCAGCGGCCTCGCGGATGAGGATGGGGATGTTGGGGTTGTTTCGCTTCATGGTGGGATACGCCCTCGTGAGGAACGACCTAGTCGACCCCCCAAACACACGTCAGCTTTATTCTTGGACCTCTTCCATGCTCCCCCAACTGGTAAATCCCCAATTGACCCCTTCCCATCGCCCAATTGGCACTTATCCCGCCATCATGTCATCCTAGGGAAAAACGTACCGGACAGCCGCGCTCTGCTCCGAGGTCTGGCAGAACAGGAAGCGCACCTCGCGGAGGGACTTTGTGAAGGCGTACTTGCTCGACATTATGG
>JABFFI010000419.1:0-16085 GCA_013623725.1 Fusarium robinianum | reverse complement strand
GTGTGTGTGTGTGTGTGTCCCCGTCCTGTCTTGTCTCTTGTCCAGGCGTCGGGGGGGGCCCTTGTCTAGGTCGACTACTACGTGCGTATATGGCTCTAGTGTGTGCGTATAACTTCCATCGTACGTAAAGTGCCTAGGTATGGACGGTACGGACGGTACGTGTTTAGGTTGGGAGGAGGGGGGAGCGGCTGGTACGAGCGACCCAAGCCACATGCGATGACTAGGGGAAGGTACGGAGTAAGGGGACGAGGCTTTTTGCGTCCTTGGCGAGGGTCCTGAGCTTTGGGAAGATTGCATTTGTTGTTGACAGGAAATCAGAGCTCGCACTCATTTGGGCAATCCAACGCGCCCCAGCCTTGGTTGGTTTCAGCGGCTTGGATGGGCGGATGCGGCGGTGCAGGTGGGTGGCCCGAGGGGGGGAAGGCACTGGGGAGGGAGGAGGAGGAGAGAACACGACGAGAAGCTGTGTGGAAGGTGCATCGCCTGTGTGGGGGTCAATTTGATGGATACGGAGGCCTACCTGGTACCTACCTACTTCTCCATCTTGACAATACCTACCTACCTACTAGGCTGTAGGACGTTGAAACCAAGTCCTATTCAGACTTGAAAGGACATAGTCCCTACCTACCTAGGTCAGACGATAATATAGATTGTACATAGTCTAGTTAGCCACACCAAGTGGACGAACTAACGGACTGGACGGATGGAAGATGCCGCATTCCTCAAGGTGCGAACTTCACCACATGCGTAGCCACGTAGGTAGTCAGTCTGGCTGGCCTGTTTAACGAATCTTTCCGCTTAGACGATGCATCCTGCTGGCGCCGTGATTCTGGGTGCATGTAGGACGCAGGGTTTATGACGACGGTTGAATCGTTGACAACGGCTGCACTCAACGTCCCGGAACTCTACTATGTAAGAAATACATATAATGTCTCTGAAGATTGATTCAAAACGAACCATCAAGTGATATTAAGAGACCACCCCCCGTGCACAGTCGGGAGGATGGACGATTGAAACGGAGGGGCGATTGCGATCCAATCATAGGGTCCCAGTACCATAACTCGACTTGATCCAGCTGCTCTTGAACACCTCAACCACCCACTGTCTGTCTACAGGCAGGTCTTGGTGGTCTTGGTGGTCTTGGTGAAACCAACAAGTCGCAACCCAGATCCCATCCAGTGACCTCCTCGCTTCGACGCCCAAAAACCTACCTCCATACCTTGCATGGACAGTATCACGGCAGGTGGAGAGCTCATCTGACTGCAGAAGTAGCTCCCCAGCCCTCACTCTCAGAGCACCAACAGAAAGGGCACGCCTGCGGAGAAGCCGAAGCATGTCAGCCGCCAGCCCTACGAGGACAGAGGTGGGAAACCCTCAAGTTATCCGTCATCATGTTCCATCCATTTCAAAAAAGAACGTACGAAGTCTTTGTCGATGAATAAGCGGAGACCCTCTCCATAACTCATCTCTCGGTCTACCTCCTCGCCAATCCTGCCGTTGGCCCAAGGGTATCCCCCGTAATTGCGCCCAGAGTTGTTGTTGGACTTTGGGGTTGTCCTCTCTGGACTCTCTCTCTCCCCTAAACATACTCCATCTCACGCGTTGGTTGTCTCGGCAGCCAGGTCTGTTATGCCCCTGCTCCACTGGAACACGAAGTCGCCGATACAAGCACGGAGCTTTTGTTCTTTTTTCCTTTCTTTTTCCTTTGTCGTTGTATTCCAACAATCCCATCACATCCGATGCATCGACCTCTACCAGGCCACCACAAAATGAACAAAAGCATGAAAACCGTTTAATCTCCAATTCGCCACACGTTCGGCAATCTCAACGGGTTCATGAACTTGGGTCACCTGCTGTTTCACACACTGCACTGGACCTTAGTTGCCCGTCGCTGGTGTCAAGGGCTTTGCAAAAGCCATGGGGTGCAGATGGTGCAAGACGTACAATCCCTGTCCCTTGCTCGCTTGAAGTGTTAGCGACATAAACACCCCGTACACAGTCAGAGCCAAGAGCTCCCCCAGTGATGTGGCCATCGCAAAGATGTCCAGCGCCTGAAGCAGTTACTGAGTATGTTTTTATTATCGATTCTGGTGTGGCTCTCATCTGGTTGTCCTCCAATTTGACAATGCTCATGTCAATTACCCTTCCCCTAGCTTGTTGTCGAAGTCACCGGCTCGGTGATGATACTATCAGCACCCTGAAGCAGACGAGACTCCAGAGATCTCGGACACTAAGTTCCCCGACATGACCGCTGCAGTGGAGAGCTTCTACAGAGGATACAAAGTTACAGTACTGTAACGTCACCGGACTTTGTCCTAAATTAAACGCCCGATTAATGAGACTTTTACCAACACAGCTTGCATCTCATCTGTCACACATGACGCCTTACCCTACAACCTCACATATCATATCATCCACCTTTCTTTACGAACCATCTTTGCGGCAGCTAGTCCGCACTTGACAATGACTTGGTCAGGCTTTGTGTGCAACCACCTTCTTCCAAAGTAGAAGGGGGGGAAGTGAAGTGCTAGTCCGAGTGACTTTTCAACTCCATTCTTTCTTCATTCTTTTTTCCATTCACAGTGTCTAACCCAACCCTCCTTTCTACAAAGCCTTTCTCTCGCTGCAGACACTGCATATGCCTGGGGTATGTTGGTGTTTTGTGTACAAGATGCTTGCAGAGAAGATTCCGTTGGCCCCCAACTTCTTGGTCCTCGCATTGAATATGACACAGCATCGGACGGAATTTCCCAATATCGACCGCAGTATCGGGGAAACCGCGTGGCGGTGAAACGACGAATCACTCCCGGGCAGTGAGAGGGAGGAGCCTGGGTGACGGACGATTCTTTGAGGGATCTGGTATACTTGAAGCAAGTATACCACCTACTACTTGCTTCCAGTGTCTTCCAGTGTCTGAAACGGATGTCCCGAACTCCAACAAGACAGTCCGTCGTGGCCCCACCCTCCGTTTCGTACCGGGCGGCGGAGGCGTCGCGCGTGGGCAGGACGGAGTGACTCTCACCGATAACTACTTGTAGGTACTAACATGAGGCCTCCGTACGTACAAAACTGGCTGGTATTAGGATCAACCCCCTTGTTGGTGGCAACCAAGGCATTTTCGAGTCAGAAGACGTAACTGGGAGATCTCGCGACACCTCACCTGCTCGTGCACCCGGCGGCTTTAGGCAACAGCAAAGAAACTAACAAACCCTCTTCGTCTCGTATTCCCTAGTCGAGATATATGCCGCTCCGATTCGGATCCCGAGTTTGGTGCCAGACACCGGCATCTGCAGGGACTTCCGAGGTGGGTCTCAATCCGGCTCCGGCGGTGGAGGGGGCGGGGCAACCCGTGAGATGTCTTTCATCATCCATCTTCATGGCACAGAATACTATACGTACGGTGCAATCTCTCCCATTTACAGCCGGCTTGTGAGAATCGTAAAAGAACAGCCATGGGAAATAACACGGAGCCATCTACCGACGACCGCAAGGTCTGGCAACCCCTCCACCCAACAATCCGAGAAACCCTAGACCCTCAATACGTTGCTTACCACGAAGGGTACTTGCAATATATCGTCCCCGATGAGATCAAGGCTTGGGATGGATCAGTTCGCTCTGGCTCTTCGCTTCCCCCAGGCGGGACTCGACCCATTCCCGTCGGCAGCATTGAGGACTTTAAGGTTGGCCGGTTTCGAGTGCGAGCGTACACGCCGACGGATGAATGCGGTGATGACCGCGGTTGGCCCGTCCTCGTTTGGTTCCATGGTGGTGGATGGGCCGTTGGGGGGTTGAATAACGGAAGAGACCTTTGCTCACGGATCTGCGAGGGTGAGTATTGTATCCTCGTGGGAGGCTTGTATCGAACTCCGAGGAGAATGGAAGTTGACGTTGGAACTAGAGGTTCGCTGTGTGGTTGTCACCGTTGACTACGCTCTCGCCCCTGAAAACCCGTACCCAATCGCAGTTGAAGACTCGATAGATGCAGTGAGATGGGTAGCTTCGGCTCCAGCAGATCTTGGTAAAATCGACATCACTCGTATCTCCATTGGAGGCACATCCTCGGGAGCGAACCTGGCTATCATTGCCGCCCTCGCCTCTCTGGACCCTCAAGTCCCACCGCCATCGGCCAAGCCGTCGTTCCCGCACACGATTGCACACCCTCCGTCCTCCGTGCTACTATTCATCCCCGTTGTCGACAACACGGCTACCGCCGAGGGGGTCTGGAAGCCCAACGCCGAGACCGCACCGTGGCTTACGGCCAAACGGATGGAGTGGTATCGGGAACTCTATCTTCCGAGGGAAGAAGACCGCAAGAACTGGGACGCCAGTCCGAACTACGCCCCGGAGTCACTATTGCGGAAGTTCCCAAGGACGTGGATGGCGGTCTCGGAACATGACCTTCTCGCACCCGAGGGCATCGCTTTTGGTGACCAGCTTAGAGGGCTTGGGGTTGATGTTGAGACTGTAGTTGTCAAGGGAGGGACGCACTCTATCCTGTCTCTACATGGGAGAATAGATAGAGGGCAGAAGATGATTGAGGATGCTGTTGAGCACTTGCGAGGTGTCTTTGAGGTATAAGCCCTGAAAATGAATTCATCTGGCTATACTTATTCCATAGTATGGGATCGGATGCGTCTCTTGGCCGATTGGCCGATTGGCCAGGCCGGCCTAGCTGTATGGTATTGAGTTGGACCGGTGCCTCACCATGGCAACGCCAACAGCCTCACAATGCAGGTCATCAAAGTCCTCTTGATTTGCAGAAGCAACTCTACGTCATTTTGAACCCGTTGTTAATTCGGCTGCAAGTTTATATCTGTTGCAGATTTCAAGAAGTAAATGCTTAGCAGGCCAAGTTATACAGTGACAAGTCCTCGGCGAGCTATCCGTGAATCACCGACTTGGGAGATACTAATATCGAATTGGATATGTGGCATGGATTTGCTTCTCCAATCCGCCTCGCTGATGTCATTTGTATTCTGCTTGCGTTCTAGCGGACTTTTCCACCACAGCTGAACCAGCTGAGACAAAGGACAAGCCATTCGTGAACGGTTAGCACGGCGGTCTCGGGGAATACGAGCCCCTCAGCTGCAAAGAGTAGGTATTAGAGGTCTGCCGCATGGCGGATAGCGGGGAAGATCCCGGTGACACTTGAGTGCTTCAAATGTCATGACATTGTCCATGGGATGACGTCGGGAGGAATGGGGAGAGTTGTGCACCGTCGGTAATACGAGGGAGAAAATAAAACAAAAAACATACGAGCGCGAATGAATTAATTGAGCAAGTATTACTCTGCAAAGGGGATTGGATGCGTTTGTGCAGCGTGGGTGGCTTGTTTGTTGCAAGTTGAGTATTTGGAGTGGTTGGTTGTGCTTCCGCTGCCACAAGCGAGGAGGTTGGAAATAACACCACCCGAGACCGAGGACTCCGTAAGTGCAAACACGAGATGGGATGTCGGCACAGATATAACTACCAACCTATGAGCCAGCCTCTGCCGAGAATTTGACTCACTCACATTCTTCTCTGCCATCTTCACCGCAACCGTCGCACAACAATTAATTCCATACCAACCAATTCAACGATGAAGCTGTCCGCCGTTGTCGCAGTCGTCGCCTCTGCCCTGGCCATTTCCGCATGGCCCATTCAAAAGCGCGATATTGGAGGTGTAAGTCGTCCATCCATCACGTTCTCACCATCCGAGACACACACACGCACACACACACACACACGCAAATCAATCGTACCTAAGGGAAAAACGTACTCACAAATTCTCTCTCTAGGTCCTCATCTGCACCGGTGCCAACGCTACTGGAACCTGCCACCATCAGGTTTACGCCCTCGAAGCCTGCCACGAGTTGCCCGCGCCCTGGTTCGAAAACGTCAACACCTTCGCCCCTGACGGAGAGGACTTCGCCTGCTACCCGCACACATACAGATGCAGCGAGCAGTCGCAGTGCCGTAGTCCCACGGGATGTACCTTTGGTGCCGTCGACTTTGACTATCCGAACAAATTCAACCTGAGCGCCATCAAGTGGAATACCCTATTCCGGAGCTTCGACTGCAGACTCAAGAAGTTGCCAAGCACGGAAGATAGAGCCTAGGCTATTTTCTTCCTCTTTATGCTTCTTCTCTCTCTTTTTACATTGTCACGATGGATGTCGTCATGATTAGGACATCAGGGTCACTTCTTACGATTGGTAACGGCTACTACTTAATGATTGGGACGGAGATAATGGGTTGTTTTCTTTTTCGCGGATTGATTGATTTGATTTGATTTGATCGGACTCCCTCATGTGGAGAGGTCTCGGGCATCACGGTTACTTTTACCGAACGGGGGGAGTTGAAGCGGGGAGAGGGACACGGAAGCATTGGGCAATCCGGTGAAGGGATAAGGATCGCAACTGGTGCATATCGGGCTACGCTAACCATGGAAAGCGGCGGGAAAAAAAAAGAAAGGATAATTACGGGATAACGGTACTACACACACACACACACAAGAAGGCAGATCAACGAACTGTATCGAGGTATTTCGGTGGGGGAGGGCAAACTTGCTTAATTCGGTCGGGAGATAGTTCGGCATTCGTGGTTTTTGGATGGTGGGGAACCCCGGACAGGTAGTAGGACTGGAAGCTTCCCCTCCTTCTTGAGTTCCGCGATAGGTAGGTACCTACCGATGGGGGACTCTCATAATAACTACTTCTTACGTCTTCCGCCTCTCGACTACCCTTTCTCTTGCCTACTTACCTATCTATTCATACATCTTGACCTAATACTTTTCAACAATCTCTTCGACTCTTCAAGAATTGACAATTGCTTCAACCTTCAATCTAATTCCCCTCTGACATCACAACCATGGCCACCTTCACCACCAACGCAACCATCACCAGCTTCGGCGGTCGCTTCCTCAAGCTCACCCACCAATCCACCACCACAGGCACCCCGATGAACCTCACCCTCTACCTCCCCCCCCNNGCCTGACCTGCTCCCCCGACAACGTCACCGAGAAGGGCTTCCTTCACGCCCACGCCTCCCCGCTCGGCCTCGCCCTGCTCTACCCCGACACCTCCCCCCGCGGCCTCGACCTCCCCGGCGAGCACGAGTCGTGGGACTTTGGCAGCGCCGCGAGCTTCTACGTCGACGCCAAGAAGGACCCCTGGAGCAAGAACTACAACATGGAGTCGTACCTCACCAAGGAGCTCCCCGGACTGGTGTTTGAGAACTTCAAGGAGCTTGATTCCTCGCGGGTGTCCATTTCTGGCCACTCCATGGGTGGCCACGGTGCCCTGACCCTGTTCCTCAAGAACCCCGGCTTGTACAAGAGCGTCAGCGCCTGGGCGCCCATCTCGAACCCTTCCAAGTGCCCCTGGGGCGAGAAGGCCTTTTCGGGATACCTCGGTGAAGACCGGGAGGAGTGGAAGAAGCACGATGCCACGGAGCTCGTCAAGGCCTGGAAGGGCCCCCTGAACGCCTTGATTGATGTGGTATGTTGAAGGCCCGATGCCATGGGAAACACCCACGCCTAGAAGCAGGCGGAGTAACTAACACTGATTAGGGTACTGCCGACAACTTCTACAAGCAGGGCCAACTTCTCCCCGAGAACCTGGAGAAGGCCGTCAAGGATGCCGGCATCGATGGCGTCACCGTCCGCTACCAAGACGTTCGTCTCCCTCTAATAACCCTCCCCCTCAATAGACACAGCCTCAAGAACTAACCTCTCCACAGGGCTACGACCACTCCTACTTCTTCATCTCCACCTTCGGCGCCGACCACATCAAGCACGCCGCCAAGGCCCTGGGTCTCTTGTGACTCCCTCAGAGCATGCTGTAAAGGGTAAAAATAGGGGGACGGTTGTAGTCGAGCACAGAGTCCATTGACCCAATTACTCGACGGTTCAACGGGAACGTATTCACACAGTCGTGGGCTATTAAGAGCTCTAGCTCGTATTTTGGATATCTGTACCCACGCCCTCCTTAAAAGGACGGCATTTTCTAGCCAGGGTCCCGTATTAGAGACACCCTTCAGAACACGCAGAGAAATATAAGAAAGTTAACAACACCTTTGCAACGAGAACCCATCCCAAGGACTTGTTATCCCATTTTCGCTCATCGAATGACATGCTCATCAAAACCCGTAAGAAGAACGCGCAGAACCCATGATAATGCTCCTTCCTCCCCCCCATTTTCCCCCGTGAATCTGACAACGCCGCCCAGATGAGTGATGATGGGAAGTGTAAGAACGGAAGCCTCTCCTTCCTGCCAAAACGACGCGAAAAAGAACAAAACCGCCAGGTCCAAATACCATACATACCATAGATGAAGGAAGATGGACCCCCCATAACAGAAACACCCGCCCAGCTCCATCAAACAACACCTCAAGTAACAAACCCACAACCATTACGTCTAACTGATTCTCCGATCAATGTCTGGTCCGAGTCCTTCCTTTTCCAACTTCGCTCTGGCCTCTGCATCGGCCTCCCTCCTGATTCGTATATACGCCAGCTTTTCGAAGCGACTCAGACTCTTCCACCAGTGCTGCCCGGCCTCGTGCTCCGCGATGCGTTCGAGCATGTCGGCCGTGTGGGATCGCACGTCGCGGTCCTTGTGGAAGAGGCCCAGGGCTAGGTAGAACAGGCCCGCATGGGACTCAGGCGCCACGCTGAGGAGGAGGCAGATCTCGTCGTACGAGTGTACGTGCTTGGCGAAGGTGAGGTAGATGTCTCGGCTCTGTGAGGGCGTGAGGCGTTGCATGCGCAGGCGGTCGTGGAGGTGGGCCAAGTCGAGGCCTTTGAGGGGGCGGACGGTGTAGAGCTGGGCGAGGTCCTGCGTCTTGTGAGCATTGCACCTTGACCCTTCGTTTGCATCAAGAGGTAACCTACCTGGATGAAGCTGTAGTAGCTGCGGGTGTTCCGCCATCCTTCAATCCTCGTCACATTCCCAGCGAGCTCCTTATGTTTCGCTGCATCGTCCGCCCAAACGTATCCGTGCCCATTGGCACCTGGTGGCATCAAGTCCTGGTCTTCCCCACCGATATACAAGGCGCTGGCGCCGTACACGCTCTCCTCGAACTTGGCAGCGATCTGGGTGAACTTGCTGACCCAGTCGCGCCACTTCGCTCTTAGGACACGCTCACCATGTCTTGCCGCGATGCTCCTCAGGATGTCGGCCATGAAGGCGTTGTCGCCCGTCAGGTCCTGACTGGTATTCGCCATGCCACTTGCCATGCTCGCATATGCCGAGTTCTGCTGCTGAAAATACTGCAGGCCTTCGGTTGTGGGGGCAGGGTCGATCTTTGTGCTGATCTTGACTCTTCCGCTGGGGAGATCGCATAACACATCCCACCATTCGGGGTGGTGTTCGAACGTCGGATTAGTGACGCCAGCGATGAATCCGGGAACATTCAGGAGATCGTCCACCTTGGTCAGATCCGTATATGGGAACGCAAATCGCGTGAAGCCTCGCAAGATTCCACCTGAAGCGAGTGCGCAAGCCGCAAGGACAGCCTCCGCAACTTCACCCGAGGGCATGTTGTAACCCAGAAAGATGATTCGTTTCTGCGTCAACAAAGCATTCGCGAGAACAATAATCGGATGGGTATTAACGCCATTTGTCGTCAAATGGGGGTGTAGCTGGAAGGGCTGAGGTGATTTATGGTGCGTATCCGAAAAGTTCTGGATGAGCTTGATGAGGGAGAAGTCGCCCACGGTTTCTGGCATGACGGCAACGGGGACTTTGATGGGGATGGGGATGCCCTTGTACATGACCTTACTCTCAAACTCGTGTGTATCCCGAGGAACCGAGTAAATCGACTGGCCGCCCATAACGTGGGCCTTTGTTCCGGCTCTTGAAACGGCCGGCTTGGGCGGGCTCCGGCTTGCATCTAGCGGCTGGTCTGTGGTCTCCTCGCTCTGGTCCTCGGCCATCCGCATCTGTATCATCTGCTCAAACTTTTCCACAAAGAGGTCCTTGTTGTCACTCGCCTGAAGCAGGTGCCTCTCGAGAATGCTGAGCTTGGGCATCAGGGACAAGTCCATGGCGTTGACGGACTCGTAGAGCGTGGCCAGCGTCTCCGGGACGGGGGCTTTGAAGTAAGCCTCCAGCGCCAACAATAGTAACGGCTGTGCAGACGCGGGAACAGTTAGCGTGGTTGCATGCAGGTGTAGATGCCAGACGGAAGGCTACTTGCCTTGTATATATGCAAGAAGGGATGACGCGTGCAGATAGCCATGGCTTTGACAATGGCTCCTCGCTTGACTGATTTGTCGTGTTTGGTGTTGACCAGATTCAGCACATAAATCAACGGCGGACCTTCGCCGCCCTCAGGTTCACTATCCGTAGACTCGTCATCATCGTCATCGTCATCTTCGTCGTCCCACTCATCATCTAGATCATCTTCAACATCCTCATCCTCCTCGTCTATTATGCCAGCGGCTCTATCGCGCCTCCTCTTGCGCCGCCTCCTCCGCTCTTCCTTTGCCTTGCGCTCCTCGTCCTCCTCTTCTTGGCTCGTGTCTTTGTGCAGAAAGAAGATGGTCCAATCCTGGTTACGGGCATGGGCTTGATCCGGCAACATCAGCTCAGCCAGCATATTCTCGTCTCCGGTAATCGCCACAGGATACTGATGCTCCATCACAGGGCCCCGGTCGATATCGAACGAGGCAACGAGTATATACTCTACATGATTCTCGGTTGAGCTCCGCGGATACTGAGATCGAAGCTTTCTGGAGGGGTGCGCATGGGGGTTCGGGCGGCGCCGCGCCGAAAGTGACGAATGCTGCGAAGAGAGGCCCGTCGAAGGTGTCTTGGACTTGCCGCTCGGGTCCGAGCTGCGATCAGGCTCGAGGCCTGGAGGGAGCGGCGACCTCGAGGGAGGGGGAGAGGTTTGGGACATTTGCGATTCGGGGCGTGAGGAGTGGAAGGAGGCGAGGGAGGTTCGGCGGTTGGGTAGCGACCCATTGGAATAGCTGGCGCTATTACTATGGCTGTGACCATGAGTTGTATTATTGTTGTTGCTCATAGTCCGCGACATATAGGGCAGCGTTGACTGGAACGAAGCCATGGCGGGACCAGCTAGACGAGTCCGAAGACGGAATCAACCCTAGACGGTTGGGACACAACTTCCATACGTCAATGAAAGAGGCCCTGCGCAGGTTCGGCAGCCCTTGTAGGCTCCGGATCGGGAGAGGTTGCGCCTCGAGTCGGAGGAAGGGGGGGGGCTTGATAAGACGCCTTGATGGGGATGCGGTGTACGAGGAGGGGGGGTTGTCGAAATGCGCAGCGGGATCAACTAGTTATTCCAGGGCAGTCACTCCAACGCCAGCTCGCAAACAACCTTGGAACTCGTAAACTGTAACAGGAGACGCAGTGGCACCAGCTGAAGCAGCAACGAACGGGATTGATTTTCAAAGACACAGTTGAAACCTAGACATGGTCTGCCACGAGTGGGCGCAAGCCGCCTGAGATTGGATACCAGGAACCTCCTGGCTTCCAATTTCTAGTAGTCGGGGAGGCGGACGGATAATGAAAATAAAGGAAGCGGGCGGATGGCCTAGATGATCCCAGTCCACGGCAGTGATTCGATCTCGTGTGTCGTAGCCTCAGCCAGCCTCGCGAAGCAATTGGCACGGCAGATCGGGAATGGTTGATTAATTAATAGTTTTGTTGTCGACAGCTTCTGAAGAAGTGGTTTGGTCTCAACCTGCAACCGCCCTCCCCCTCCTCTTCCACCCATTCGCAGCCCCTGAAAATGGTTCGGTGGGCGGCGCTGGGCTGCTTCAGGTGGTTCCATTGGGCCCTTCTATGGAACCTGGAACCCTGGGGACCCTCTCCATCACTGGACTTTGAGGGTTCAACAGGCGATTGGGGGGTTCTGGAGGAACCACATCAACGCCCCCCTGAGCCAGTCAGAGCGCCACTTGAGGACGAGGCCAGTGCTTTTGCGCGCCCGTCTACGGAGGCGCTGAGACGAGCCTCGTCTCGTTGGATGTCGGAAAAAGATAGGCCCCGCACTACGTGCCCACGCTCCTGTAGGCAAGCCTTTTAGCGCCATGCGAGCGCCATGCGGATCGGGTTTTTCCCACACGACATGAGATGTGGCGAAGTCACGGACTGCTGTGGCATACATGAGGCTGGTGAAGGGATGAAACCCACTAAACCCCTTCCCCCCGGAAACCATCAGTGCTCAGTCTTGATTGTTTACTTTCCGATTTGGGATGCAAATGGTATCGCCAACCTCAATCCTCCTCTAGTGAAGAAGCCAACCAAGCGCACATCGCCATCTGGGGACCGTCTTTTATGCTCGCACCTACCGCATAACGCCCTTCGTATTGGAAACTTTCTCTAGACTGACAAGATCGCCATTCTCCCTTCTTCTCTTCTCCTCTGTTTATTTCCCCTTCTCCGCTCATCACGGCCCGCGGCCCCACGTACAAGACAATGGTGCATTTCCTGCGTTGGACGAACCCTGGCAAGCGCGCTCATTCCTGCTAACACCGTCGTTTCCAGTCTGTACCAACGAGCTATAAACCTTCGCCCTTGGGCTACGGCACTTCTCCTACTCGAAGCTCCCCGTTTCGAAGACCAGAGTCTCCCGCGTCTCCCTCTCCCCTACGACACACAACTCCCACCGGATCGCCGACCAAGGCCGGACCTTTTGGCGCGACATCAAGATTCGCGAGACCGACTACTCCGACGAGCACGCAGACAAGCACGCAGACGAGCTGGACGCCCAGACCTAGGCCGTCAGTAGAAGACATGTCGACTTCTCCACTACGATTTGGTATTGGCACTGCTCCTCGGACACCAGTGTCGAAATCTCTTGGGAACGGAAGCGGGCTGTCACAACTCCAGCCTTCCCAGGTCCGCACGTTGAGAGATGGCTTCCAGATTTTGGATCGGGACTGTGATGGCGTCGTCAATCGCGAGGACGTCGCTGACATGCTTAACCAGCTAGGTACGATGAGGTTTCGCAGGTCAACTGGGCAACCAACTAATCTTCCATATAGGCCTTCCATCGAACCCATCTGATGTATCCAAGTTCTTCCCTCCATCTGCACCACAGACCATTGCACTGGCAGCCTTCCTCAATTCGTTGGCGGATGCATTGGCAGCCCTATCTCCGAGTGCAGAGCTTCTCTCTGCGTTTTCCGCATTCGACGACGACGACAGTGGCCAGGTAGACCTCCATGAGCTCCGCAGCGCACTGCTTGACACGGCACCTGAACCCGGCGAGCGAGCTTTGACGGCCAGCGAGGTGGACAAGATTATGAATGGTTTCACAGGACGTCGTGCCTTTAACCGGAACATGCACGCCCACCTCGGAACCAAGCGGGGCGAGGTCTTCAAGTACCAGGACTTCGTCAACTCTATCATGGGGTCCAATCCTGGTTCGGAGACACATTCTCGCGAGAACTCGGAGAGTTGAGGGGGCTCCGCCATCTTTCTTGGTGCTTGTATATTCGCCTTCGGGTTTGGGTACGGTGGGCTGGGTTTGGTATATGGTTCCGGTAATGGTGTCTTGGGATAGCAGAAACTAGTGTATGAGAACACGATTTATTGTTTTGGTTGCCAACTGGAAGAGCTATCGGTGCTTCGATGCTTCGATATCATCGAGTTTGATATGGGCTAACTGCTGCATGAAGTGAGATCTCTCTACGCTCATGTGCATCAGCTTCAGCCTGGAATACTGCTTTCAAACCATCGTGGTCTTCGACCGTCGCGAACTACCCCACGATGGGATCCTTCCTTTATTCGACTATCCTTGGCCAGGCATGCCGAGGACCTGGTTGGAAGGGTTGGGCCGGGAGAACTTGCCCTGATGGCCGTTCCAGTCATTTCAATACAGTTCCTTGCTCACTGATCCCAGTTAATAGAAAAATATTTAGGCTTCTTCGAAGCGTCCTCTCAGATGTGCCTACAAAAGCTGTATAGACCGTGAGGTATGGGTAGTATCTTAGACTTCCAAATCTACGAAGTTGGACCCAGAATATTGTCCTGATAGCCTCATGGTTTCGATGAACTTGCCACAGGTGGCTAAAAACCTCTTCTTAAGGAACATTTGATACTTTTGCTTCCCTCGGGGGCCTCTGATGGCATCGAGCTTTAAGCTACATACATCCAGGGTGATGGAAGAAGCGTATACTAAGTTCAAATTTTGGACTTATAGGATGAAGGTATTGGTCATCCCATGAATCGAATTTCCTGTCCTTTACAATCACGGCGAGGTCGTAGATACTGGCAAACAAAGGCAGTCCACATGTAAGTAGTCTACGTCTTTCACCAATCCGCTCAGCAGTACTGATGGCTTCTAGTACGGCTTCCGTATTAGACTGTCATACACCGTTTCTTCAGTGCACGACGTCCGTCACACCGTCCTCAGTGCTGTGTCACTTGCTTCCGTACCCTCCGAGATATCCGGCTAGAATTGCCTGACTGTGGATTGGACTGGAGCACGACAAGCAACTTCGTTACACGAAGGTGAATGGCGATGTCCCAAAACAGTCATCTGGTCATCAAACGCGCAGTATTTGTGCTGTCTACGTATCCGAAACAGACTATTGAGGTTCCTCATCCACGGCCACCTGACTCAATGGGTTGAAGATTCTTGGAAAGAGTCATCTCGTTGATATCTGAACTCCGTTTGGAGTATTGAGCGTCGCAAGTGCGAATGATGTGTCAAAGATTGACCAATCACGCTATGCACATGTCAAGGGTTGGTTATACTCAGGTGCAACTGTAGGAGTTTGAAGGGTATTGTTCTGGATTGGCAAGCTACCAATACGAGAGCCTGAGTTGCGGAAAAGACAGTGGGTGGATTCAGTTAAGCTGGCAATTCTTACAGTAGAGTCATCTTATTTGCAAAAAGATGTTCAACTCTCAACCGGTCACAACTGCTCTTTGAACTGGGCGTGATTCCTCGACAGGCAGTAGCATGAGCAGACGGCCACGTGTGGAAAACAGGTAATTAAACCAGCCTTTCCAATCCGACTAGCATCCAACAATCGATCCGCGGATGTGGGTTTAACTAGAAACACGACATTACAGCGCACCTCATCGAACGGAACAAGGTAAGGCAGACAGGGAAGGCAGTGTCAGGTTGGGTGCCAAGGCTTCATGATAGATGGCTGGATGTATCTCAGACTCCTTCGCGGTTGTGCGTCAGTCAGCACCCGTATCGTCGCGGAGGATCAGCATCCCGTTGGACTTTGACGACAGACTGGCGGAACGGGGCGGGGGATGCAAGCGCGGGGACTATAAGTTACCCGCCTCGAGGGGGGTCTTTTTGAGGGTCTCGACGTTCCTTGAGCAATGACCATGGTGACATGACGGCCACCTCCTACAAGCGCGTGGTTTCCAACTGAGAGCCGAGTCCGGGGATCCGCGGCCTGGTGGTGATTTGCAGCGCGAGAGAGCGAGTCCCAAGCCGCATCCCCAAGGGACCCCCGGCAGGATCCCGGGTCCCCCGCCCCCCTGAAAAGTGGAGACTCGGTGGTGATTTGGTGAGGAAAGGAAAAGAAAGGAAACGAACAAGTTAAAAAAAAAAAAAAAAAAACGCCAACAGCCGTTGAGAGGGAAGACGAGCGAAAGCCGGGAGAGCCCTGTCTGACCGTTCGATGGGAGAGGCTGGTTTGTTGGCGATGGACTAGGGGTCCTCTGTGCGGCCCCACTGAACCTTCTAGAATGACGTCCGCCTAAGTGCAAGTCCTCGATATTCGGATTCCTGGGCAAAGGCTTGTCGATTATCCGTATGCTTCCCGCATGGTGCTTCAAGGGCACTAAACTTAGTTGAGATTTCCGGGGTGTGGTATTTCCTCGAATTAGGTTGGTACCGTTTTTCTTAATTGCCCGTTTGATGGTCGGTAATTACTTGTAGGCAGCGCGGGTCATTCAGAGGAATTTGGTCATTTGAGAAACAGCGTCATCTTTTTTGCTGTTCGCTGTAGGATCCAATACAAGACCACAATCCAAAGATAGAGAAGCCAAGCCTCAAGTAGAAAGGGCGAAAAGTACACGTTGTCAAAAAAAGATGTTCCAGGTTTTCCAATAACAACAATGATTGACAGCTCCCAGCCTCTTCCACCCAACACCCCCCCC